>JAEBDU010013383.1:87269-105586 GCA_016802625.1 Heliconius numata | reverse complement strand
CCCCCTTGGCTCCCAGGCCATCCCCTAATGACGCGGCTATCGTAATAGCCGCCGCGAGACACCGCAGAAGAAGGGCAACCGCCCTGTACTGTTTCCCGGCGCAAGCGCCGGACGAATGAAATCCAACGTTGTAGGTATCTCTGGTTTCCCTTCAATACGTATAAATCTTTCGCCTTTTACTAAAGATTTCCGTGGAGGGGAACACTCAAATGAGTCTTTTATATTTTTGAAAGTCTTGCCTTCTCGGCGAGATTTTAAATAAAACATATTTAAAATAGATTTATTTGAAATTTTAAATGAAAGTTTCGTTGTTATGAAACTTTTCATAACAACGAAAAATAAACTGTAAAGTTGAAATCTCGTTTCATACATTTTTAATCTTAATCCATGATTATGTTTTTTTAAAACTCCCAAACTAAAGCCTTATAAAATAATTCCAATAAGCCTGCGACCGCAAATTTACTGTGATTCGAAATTAGTGACGTGAAATTTTGTACAGAAATCGCGTTTTTTTTTAATTATTTTAAATAATTTAAGTTTTAAAACTATATTTTGAATTTATTAAAATATATTTAAAAACAAATCTAGAGGAAAAGATTTCTAATGATATAATTTCGTATAGTTATATGTTTTTCGTATGTATATTTTTTACATTTAAAGAAAAATATGTTCTAACAAACATATAAGAATTTCGACGTATCTAGATAAGGCTTGGTCAAAGCGATTAGACGGTTTCTAAGAGGCGCGGGTTCAAATCCTGCTACGTTCATTTTTTTATAAGTTTTCTAAAAGACCAGTCGTGGCGCAGGGGCTCAGAGTGTGACTGTAAAACCGACTGGTTGTGAGTCCGATCTCCACTCGAGGAGATGAAATATTTATTTAAATTTATATTTCCATTTCTTCGATCTGATGTTGAGAAAAAAGCGCGGCGTTGAATACTGCCACTCAACATGCAATTCTAATTAATATATGAATAGTAGCTAATCTTTGTATTACAATAAAATTAATCTTTCATTCGTTATAATTATATAATTATAGTTCCAGTGTCTATAGCCAATTTGTTAGAATTAGGCATTCGTAATTAATTGTCATCCGATATTACAATGGTTTACCGCAAGCCCATTAGATTAACCCCCTGATATACTGTAAATGACATGACCTTTCTAAAACAAACATATATGTAGGTATATGAACATACATTCTTTATAATGTGATAAATAAAAGAAAGAAATAAGAATTTATATTCCTTACGACTTACTTGACCAAATTCTATACATTATTATTTCTGGTATGAAAATCATAACTTTTTATAATACCTTCTACTTCAATGATTACAATAATTGGCTTTTTTTTGTTACAAATATTTTCTTTTTTTTTATAAGCTTCACGTTGTATCTCGCACACAGCTGGGTAGGCAGAGGGAACCTAAGTACATTCATGCTCGTCATTTTCCGTCGAATTCTGGAGACATTGTTACCAGAGCGAAGACATTAAAATATTACTTAAATATATCTTTTCTTCGAGTGGGAATCGAAACCACTACCTGTGTTCACACGCTTATGCCTCTACACCACAACTGGCCATTTTATTTTTTAAACAATATTTTTACTGCATTTTGTAGCATTTTTGAAACGAAGTAGCAACCCGTAAAGGAATTTCCCGCGTCAAAATCAGTATTTGCTACCGCTTTTTATAGACGTCAAAGAGATTGCCTCTTCGCTGAGAACACGTGATTTTACCAGACCGCGAAATACTGAGGTTTTTCCACTTCCAACATTTTTTTATTCCGGACTAGACTTTAGAAAATAGAAAATGGAAAATCCTGTTTCGTTCACAATATTCGTGAATAGGTGCTGGTGTTAAAGGCGCAACAAACGGTAGTGTAGCTTCATAGTTAAAGATACTAACGCATAGGGACTTTAACTATAATATAAAACAATTGTACGTTGTATAAAACTGTAAGAATAATACAAAGAGATTATTATGAAAGTTAACATTTCTGTGATTTCAGCTTTTTGCTTAAGTTTCTGTTCTTTCAAGTTATAATTTTGTAGACTATTATTTTTCTTGAGTTCTATCGCTGTCTGTAACAATTTTTATTTAGAACTTCACATAATTCAATTGTCTTGCAAAAATTAAAGGAATAGAACGAATTGGTATAAATTCGTCGGTTCTATTAGGTTCCGTACTTCAAAAGGTATGAACGGAACCCTCTTAGGATTACTTTATTTTCCGTCTGTACATCTATCAAGACCTTAAATTAATACCAAATATTTAGTTCTATGATCGCTTGAATCTTAAAAAAAATAAGCTTGTAAGTAAACGCACTAAAAAAATACGAGCTTAATATATCAGTACATTATAAGATACTTCCCGTGGACCTACACCCTAAGCTAATAAAATATTATTTTGGGTAATGACTGACATAAAGAGGCATATAACGGTACTTACATACGGCTACAATCCATAAATTTTGATATTTTTTGACCTTCCCCATTCATCATACGCCAAGTATCTACGCTTGTAATTTATCAAAGTAGAAAATATCCTTTTCTATAGACTAAAGAAATTTATTCTTTTATAAACCTTTAAACGATAAAAATTATAAGATTTCTATACTTCCTTTTGAGGTGATAAAATATTATTAATTGTAATAGAGAGAACAGAGAGAAATAGAGGCCAGAGATACTAGAGTGTAACTGTAGACGAGAATGGTTATGGGTATACTCGTATAACGTCATATTAACAGTGTATGTTTCGAATGAAACAACTTTAATTCTGGTCGCGGGATTTTTGTCACTTTTCGACAATGTAATTTACTTTTACGAGTAGATTTTCACGCTTTTGTTTGTGCTGTACAAATAAAAAAAACATTAATTTAGAGACTATTTGACGTTTATCTCGTTAAGCTTTATGCTGTATCCCGCATATAGAAAGAACCTGGGAACCAAATGTTAAAAATCCCTTCCAATTAAGACACTTCCGTTCCCCACTTTTTTTTTTTTTAGAAGTCCCTAAAATAATAATTTGGGCGATCGACCATAATTTAACTAAGTTCGTAGTTTAAAAAAATAAGCCAATAATACGCGTATAGGCACATATTTCTAATAAATACTATTATTGTTTTTTCACATCGTTAAAAATATAGAAAAATAATTTTAGAAAAAAACCCAAAAATTCATTTACACTTTAAAAAAGTAAAGATCTACATCTAAGCATGTTTCTTAACAAAGTCATCGATTAGTAGTTCAAAGTTAACTTCGGTTCCCACAAGTGACCTACTTTTCGCCAATATATTGAAACTTCTACTTACATGCGGGCGAAAGCGTAGGAAGCGCTCGAGTTTCCTTTCGGTTCCATTTAGCTGATTACCTCTGAGAACCAGCGTCTGCATTATTTTCGTCATAATTTTGGTAATGACAATATCACTTTAAAAACAATATATATGCCTTTATTGATATGTAAAGATTGAGCATATTGTATAACATAAAACAAACACTTAATGCAAGGAGCTTAGAAAAATATAATAATGAAAACTGCATTTAAAACGGCCGATTCTGATATTAGCGTGAACTAATGCACAGAAAAATAGACAAAAAATCAAAAATATTATTTTTTGTTTTATTACGTTATTAAATAACAATTTTTTCATATAGATCCTTGACGTTTTTATTATAAATATAGATTTTAAACTGTTAAATGATGTATAATTTATATTAAAACCAAAACTTTTCATATCCAAACGTTGAACGAAGGCCTAACATAAATCCGTTTATTTTTAGAGAGAACACTTTAAAAGCCTTTTTGGATTGAACTAAAAGCCGGATAACATTTGTATGCGAGAGTGACACATCTCGGGCTTATGACGTCTGCTAAGTCTATTTATAATGGAGTTAGTTTAAATAATGCTGGAATCAACTGAATTGGGGTAAGACTAATGGTTCAAAGTGACAGACTTGTTGTTTATGCTAAATTATTATCCATACATATATTATAAATTCGAAAGTAACTCTGTCTGTCTGTCTGCCTGTCTTTTACGCAATCAGGGCCAAACCGCAAAATTAATTGTGATAAAATACTCATATAGAGATACTTGAGGGTCTCGGGATGAACATAGGATAGTTTTTTTTCTCATATTTGTAATATTTTCGATATATACCAATATATTAAAATGCTTATTAATTTGACATGCAATTTATTCCGCCATGTTAATAACAACCGCCGTTGCTAAGCAACGATTTGCAAAGTTTGTTGTTAGAAAACGTCACCCAAAATGAGCTTGCTTAACGCATCTTTCTATTGAAAACTGAAAATAATTTCATAAATATATTTAATAAATATTCGTAAAGTTCAAGCGGGCGTAACCGCATTCGGATCCATTAGTATTTTATATATTTAACTTTTATATGAAATCAAATAGGAATATTTAAATATCTATAGGTATAATTGTAGATATTAAGGTTAATATACGCAAAGAATTGTATACTAGTAGAGTGAAGATCTAAAAATATTAGGCTAATAACCAAATATTAAATATTCATGAAAGATCTTAAAATATTACGCCAAAAGTAAATAGCTTCCTATGAAGATGGTAAGCGTGGATATGACTGCGAAGTTTTATATTACAGCCTTCTTTTATATTAAGAGGCCTCCTATGTAAATATTTCTCGTGACTGCAATCTTGCCTTCTCCTTGTGTGGAATTACCAGTGTGTATGGAAATGAGTTCTTTTTTAATATAAACAATGGCTTATAAGATATTGCTCTATAAATTTGATATCATATTTTAATGATAAAATCTATAGAGAAAAGTAATATTTGTTTTATATAACATAAATAAAAATAGCTTTATCCCGCACTCAGCAGGGTAGATATAAGGAACCTAGTGTTAAGACACTCCGTTCTTCACTTTCCGCCAAATTTTGGAAGTATTGCTAGTTGACTTGGTGTACTCAACACCGCACTTTGCCTCGACACCAGAGCGAAAAAATGAAAATATAAATTTAAATAAGCATTTTATTTCCTCAAGTAGGGATCAAACCCAAAGCCAGTCGATGTCATGCCACGATTGGCCTCATATAATATTGTCGAAGTAAATAAGTAAAATAAGAATAATATAACACAATTTGAATGCAAAACAGAATTTAGATAAAATATCGTTTAATTGACCATCATAACTCATAATGTCAACAGCACTGGTAATAAAACAATAAAAGAAAAATACCATATTTATCTTAATTTTAATAAATAAAACATTAATATTATTGATTTCTCTTTAGCTGTATCCTGCACATAGCAGAGTAGGTATAGGGGACCTATAGTAAAAATACTATAGGTTCCCTACAGTACTCCGTTCGTATTAAGATCCCGCATGTAGCAGGATAGGCAGAGGGAACCTAGTGTTCAGACTCTCCATTACCTATGTTTCCATTACTTATGCAAGGTGAAACTTAACACCGCGCTTTGCCTCGACACCAGAGCGAAAAAAATAAAATATTAAATATTTCAATCCCCAGAGTGAGAATCGAACTTAAAGCGTTCATATTAAATCTTATATAAGCTTTTATTCCTGTAACAATGCAGCTTAAATCTCAGCTCTCCGTAAGTGTATATTACATATTTGCACAGAACATTTCTAAGTGCTTTTCGACGCAAACTTAGCAATTGTATACCACATTTCCTTACATTCAAGCTTTAGCTATGCATTTATTATAACTGTAGCAACAACTGAAAGTTCTTTATTGAATTGAAATTAAGTGGTATTACTTTTTAATATATAAAAAAAGACTTATAACATTTCTCTATATTCCTCTTTTTTCATGTCTCATTTTCGTATATACCGTATAGTTACATAACTCGGATCCACCCCTTAAAAGAGATTCTAGTCACAATTAACTTATTATTGTGTGAGACTTATGACGTCATACTTCTTGTGACGCCAGTCACTAATGAGACAGACACAATCATAGAGTTCTAATAAGACCCATTTTAATTGAACCATCTCTACTTATTCTATATTTTAATTAATGCATAATCGTACATATGTAATATATGTATATAAACATTTCTCCAATTATTAATTAATTTTGTACATATAGTATATATAAATCTTTTGGCTAAATATATTCTGTTTGTCTGTACTATCTGAATCTAAATCTCCCATAATTATTAATTTTACACAACGAAAACAAGAAAAAAAAGATTTACTTCCCATTGCCATAAGTTACTGCAGCTTTTTAAACATGACATTGCAACTGCAATTTTAAAATTTTGCCACAAATAACTGAATAATAAAAGGAAATGAAATTATTCTGTCTTGGCATGAAAAATAACGTGATAGTGGTCGCTGGAGTAAAATCGTTATAGACTCATAAATATTAAATAATAAACTACTTTGCTAACTTACATTAACGTTTTTGTTTTTAAGTAACTTACGTAACTTACGTTTTGGTCATAAATTAATATTAATAACAATCGTAATATTTAAAAATTTTAGTAATTAATTGAATTAAATAGATATTATAGTGAAATATTGTACAATATTTTCCAAAACATATATATTTGAGGCCATTGATGTTCAGCGCATTGAGAACGTTATACTGGAAGAGGGGTAGTGAGTTCCCACTAGGGGAATATAGTTATTTATATTTTCATTAAAAACGCTAATTAAAAAAGTAGAGTTAAGTTCCATCACTCAATTGTACAATGTCTCTGTGCTTTTTTGAATTAGAAAAAATCATTTTTATACAAAAACACATAAATTACACAAAACATTAATTAAAATTTCTTACATCAACGGTATTATGTTTAATCTTAAAATCAATTGAACAGATTAATTAAGTCTACTCAAAGAAAACACTTCGTTCTAAGCTCGAGGACTCTCAAAATTGATTACTTTTTAGATGATTACAAATGAAGTCCTTTTCGTCCGCGCCTAATACCGAATTAAGTTTTGTTTCATATCTCGATACCTACTTCGTGAAATAAACTTCATTTCTATTTATTATATAAAAAAATATTTAAATTATTATCAAGGCCGGTCTTGGCACAGGGACACAAAGTGTGACTGTAAACTTGTAGTGTAAACTGATTGAGGGTTCATTCCCACTTGAAATGGAATATTTAATAGTTTCATTTCTTTGGTTTCATTGGTCTAGTGTCCAGAATTCTGCGGAAAATGGGGAACGGAATGCCTTAACATTAGGTTCCCTCTGCCTTCCCCGCTGGATGTAACTTGTTTCGTTCGTGATTTACAACATTAAATTAAAAATAAAATCTTAACTTGTATTTTCCTTTACGTTAATTATAATTATTTCGAAAGGATTTAAAATAAATACGTTTTTGAATTGAACGAGAGCTGTGTACCGCAAAAACTAATTTTCTATCCGACTGTCACGTGACTGGATGTATACTAAATAGAAATAAAAAGCCACTAAGAGACGTAAAGGAGAGAAAAAAATCAAAGTGTTTACAATGTTCTTTTTGTATAGTGAAATAATTATACGAATGCCCATTTTTTAGGAATTTTAAATAAGTTATATCGTTTGCTATTTGTATGTATATTCGTGGGTAAATTTTAATTTTCTTTTTTTGTCGTAGTCTGTGTAAAACAAGAAAATCTCAATAACTAACGCATACTATGCGATTTTACTTGACGCTATGCTATATATATATATGTCTATACGTATTTACTTTTAACATAATATCCTCTTGATCGTCCATCCATAAAGCCCCTAATATTTTTTTTTTCTGTACTATTTTTTCTAGTAAGTTTAAGTTTCAACAGAGCAGCACTAAAACCAATATACGAGTATACCTATTTAATTTGTTGAACAGTTCACGGGTAATAAGATAGCTGATTGAAGAGGAACAGTTTGATTAAATTTACTCTGAAAGTGATCGGTGCAATTTCTCTTAGCTCGTCTACAAATTTATTTAATTTTAAAATTTTACCCAATAATAGTACCTACTTATTCAGAAAGAATTTCATAACTCATAGATTATATATTTTCGTTCCCCATTTTCCGCCGAATTCTGGAGGCATTTCGTGTTATATGGCAGAACTCAGCGCCGCGCTTTGCCTCGTTACCAAAGCGAGGCAATAAAAATATTAAATTTTTGATTTCCTCGACTGGGAATTGAAGCCCACAACCGTCGCGTTTACAATCACATGCTTGTGCCATATTATATAATAACACGCAATACCTCAAGAATTCGGCGGAAAGTGAAGAACGGAGTGTATTGACACGATTAACAACGTTTCCAAGTTCAATAGGATACAGCGTGAAGCTGAGATCTAAATTCACAGTAGATAAAGCTTTCATTAACTTACAGAGCTAAAATATCAATGTATTACATTCTAGCATTATAATCAAATTCCTATATATAAATAATTAATTATATATTGTTAAAAAAATCAATTATATTCTACCTTTATATTCTACCTTATTGGTTGCGGCGTTGAATTCTGCCACTCAACACGCAATGCCTCCAGAATTCGGCAGAAACTGGGGAACGGAGTGACTTAATACTAGTTTCCCTCTGCCTACCCTGCTGTGTGCGGGATACAACGTGAAGCTGATTTTTTTTAAATTATTGGTACTATTAACCAGATATGTATAATTTAACTTCATTTATCAGAATGAAGCTAAGCTATGTGTACCAAGTTTATGTTCCCATTGGATTAATACTCATAGCTTAGTGCCAATTAGAATACAGCGTCTACGGGATATATGTTAGAATACGACAGCATTGCCATTGTAATATATGTTATTGGCAATCGGTATTATATAGTATTTTGTAGAATTCTAGGCCAAAAGGATAATGGATGGTCAGTACAAACGTAACAACTTTGGCTTTGTATTTTTTTTATGGAAAAAGGACAAGGCAAACGAGCGTTCGCGTCACCTGATGATGATCACCGCCGCCCACACCCCGTGCAACACCAGAGGAGCTACAGGTGCGTTGCCGGCCTTTGAGGTAGAGATAAACGCGCTTTTTGAAGGTACCCATATCGTACCGACCTGGAAATATTGCCGCGGGTAGGCCATTCCACAGTTCTATTAGAGTGAATTTTAAATTCTAATGCAATTAGAAATCCAAATCTCTACTATTTAGCAGCAGTCAATTATAAATGCACTGTTTTAATTATATAGGCTTCCGATTGCCTCCAATTAGTGGATTACTGGGTAAAGTTCAAAACTAGCAAACTGGATAATAATACTTAGAATTTTTTGTTGATATAGTGCGGCGTTGAGTTTCGCCACTCAACACGTGTCTTAAGACTCTTAAGATTCGACATTTTGCTCTGAATTCCGAACGCCGCACATTACTTCGACACTAGAGCAAAGAAATGAATAACTTAATATTTCCTTTCCTCGAGTGAGAATCGAACCCACAACCTGTCGCATTAATAGTCACACTTGTACCCCTACGCCATTCTATATTACTATTTGCTAAGAACTTTCAATTTCTAAGACCAAAAACGAATTGAATGACCAAAATGAATGACCCGTATTGAATGTCGATAGTAAGGCCAAGTAGTACCTGCTTTTCACGAGAATGTCACAATAACGCCGATCGGGGCGCCAAGGAAAT
The DNA here is from genome assembly GCA_016802625.1 of Heliconius numata. Classification (NCBI taxonomy): domain Eukaryota; kingdom Metazoa; phylum Arthropoda; class Insecta; order Lepidoptera; family Nymphalidae; genus Heliconius; species Heliconius numata. The sequence goes on along the minus strand of JAEBDU010013383.1, from coordinate 95,990 downwards.
ACATGAGATGTACGTGACGCAAACATGACAGAATTTATTCTAACGTTGGTATTGCTAGCAGAATTTCTGGGTTTAGTCACAGAAATTTCTTATTACTATGTTTTTTTTCTGGGTTGGTATATTTTAGTATTTTTTTGTGTGCACGGTTTGTCACTTAGGAAGTAGTTAAGAGATTGCAGCGTTAAACCCTGCAGCGGCGGATTGAACTAAATTTAAGTCCAAATTATATTTTATTTATAGACGATTATAAGATGTATCTTCGTTTTAACTTTTAACAAATTTACTTCCCATCAATCTACGTTTAAATATTTCAAAGTATGCAATGGATTTTTATGTTGTTTTTACCAATAGAGATTAAGTTTTATTTTTATTTTATTTTACAGAAGAAGATTAATCTTTATTTTACACGTAATTCATCAATTTTATATAAAAGTACCTACATTTATTTAACACCAAATCATCATAAAAGGTTGAAAAAGCACTTCTACGCATAAATATTTAATGGTAAGCAGCTCTCAATATACCTAACAAGAATCTTATTAACCCAAGTAACTTTTTATCTTTTAAAAGTATAGCCCTTAGGTTTTTTGCTCAGATAGTAAACGAAAAGAAATGATTTATACGAGTACGGGATCCAATCCACGTTTTTCTAAGTAATACTATAATTATGTTTTGATTGTATATTTTTTCTACATAATAGTATAATTGGTTAATAGCATAGTAACTGCTGTATAAGTGAAGGAACTCACCGCCGCGGTTTGTTTTACTAGAGAAGAAAAATAAAAACAATTAATTTCTCCCATTGGAAATCAAACCCATAGCCATCGTTTTTACAGACAGATGCTGTAAAATATTTTTTTTCAGCTTCACGCTTTATCTCGCATGTAGCAGCGTGGGCAGACGGGGCCTAATGTTAAGACACTCCGTTCCCTACTTTATGCCCAAATCTAGAGGCATTAGTCACTCAGTGGCGGTAGTCAACGCCGCGCTTTGCCTCTACACCAAAGCGAAGAAATGAAAATATTAAAAATTTCGATTTCTCGAATGGGAATCGAACCCACAACCTATCGCGTTAACTGGCCTCAAAAAAATTTACCCAACATTCCTACATTCGTACTTTCGTACTAAATTGAATTAATAAACGTAGGTAGGTATATAATAAAAATAAATAGTCTATGTTCTCAATATATAAAGGTGACGTAAAACATGTGTAACGTAATACGTGATCCTTGCTCTGGCACTCGATGTTTTATTGAAGGAAATTGGAGAGAGCCGAGCTCATGATGAAATTATCCACCCTTAAATACATTTTCCAATTCGATGTGAAACATTTTCACTATAAATACGATAGGATTTATTTTTTACTTATTGCATATAAAATTAACTACATAGATAAGATTGTATCACGTATATAGCAGGGTAAGCAGAGAGAACGTAGAAACTTAGTGTTAAGATATTCCGATACAATTAAGACATTTGTATTCCCCACTTTTCAGGAAATTCTGAAGGCATGCCTCCTAGCAGGTTTGTTGATTGGCAGAACTCAACACCGCACTTTGCCTCGTACCAGAGCGAGCGTGAATCTAAATCTAAATTACATATCATGCACGTAAATTGTAAACAGAAAAAACCTAGTGCTTAGACAGTCCATTAAAGAATGGAGTGACTTAACACTAGGATCCTTTTTCTAAAAAAATGGCGCAAAGTCTCGCTCTTTCGTTTTGCGTCATTTTTTTCTGATGGACTAAACTGTTGTTGACCTGGAATGGTCTTTACTCTCCCCCGGCGAGTTTCGAGACGAGAAAAACTCGCCCCTCCCCAAATTCTTATAAAAATTGTGAAATATTAATTTTATTTCAATTTCCAAGGAAAATATAACGAATGTTATATTTTATTTAAAGGATACAGAAAAATATAAGGACACTTAAGATGGATGCAGTGTAGCATAAATTATCTAGCAACGCACTACCCTTTTCATGTTGAAGCCTCTTATCATATCAGAGCAGTGCTCTCCATACGAGTTCTATTATATATCTAAGATCTATTATTATAGTTTTAAATGTATACCTTATTCTTAATTTTATTATAGCTGTATTTTTCGTTATTAATAATTAGGCTATTTTATTAGCAAAATTTTCATAAATCCTGCATTTAGATATTATTAATTACATTTACATGCGGGAACCTAGTGTTAAGACATTCCATTTCCATTAAGACACTTCCGTACCCCACTTTCCGCCGAACTCAACGCCGCGAGTTTCACTAGTATAATTACGAGAAAATAATGAAAGTTACGATATAAAAGTTAAAGAGACATTATTCAAAAGATAATAAAATTAGTGAAACGAGTGACCCTACAATAAGTGTTCGTATCGGCCGCTACGTGCCGGTCGCCGTGGTTTTACAATTTGCATATTTACAACTTTAATTTTCAGGAAAATGGTTCGCTTTGTAAAGGTGAATGACTAAAAATATGTACGTTATTAATGAAATGGCTATATATAAAATACTAAAAAAAAAATCAGCTTCACGCATTATCCCGCACACAGCAGGTTAGACCGAGGGAACATAGTGCTAAGACATTCCGTTACCCACTGTCCGCCAAATCAAGGCATTGTGTGTCGAGTGACGGAATTCAACACCGGGCTTTTGGTGCCAGAGTGAAGAAATGAAAATATTGTCCTCATATAAAATACTATAAAGCTTATGCTTTATTTGAATATTAAATTATCAGCTTAAAAAATTACTGCATATTAATTTGCAACAATGTGAACAAAGAGATGAACAAAATAAATAAAACAAGATTTTTTTTATTTTGTCTGTCTGTCACGCTAATCTCAGTAACAACGCAGCAGCTTAGCTGATTTAATTGCACTTTTCACTATTGTATTTTGGCAAGCTTCCAATAACATTTAGCGTTTGTTTTATTTCAATAGATTTAAAAATAAAAACGTAATTAAAGAAAGAATGTTGTTTGACGAAATTACTATAAATAACTATTTTATTTACTTTACTTTATAATATAGATATAGATTTTGTTTGAAAAATTATACAATTATTGCAAAACGAAAGTAATACAGATTAGTAAATTTAGAATTATATATTTCAAGCGGGCAAAGCCGCGAGCGGGTTGCTAGTATATAAGTATACATAGTTCAAAGTAAAGGCAGGTCATTACCAGCCCCCACACTATTTGGCAAAACTTTCGCTTCACAAAGAGACACCACGCAACGTTTGTTTGCAGAAGTCCAGTTTCCGCTTGGACCCTTCGACCTTCGCTAATTCGACTGAATCCATACTTACATAATTAATTGTTGCGGGTTCAAAGGACACCTTGGAAGAGGAATTTTAGGAAAATTTATTCGCATATTTTTTTATAATTAAATAAAAAAAACAGAGTCACGTTGTATCTCGCAAACAGCAGGGTAGGCAGAGGGGACGTAGTGTTAAGACACTCCGGTGTCTATTTTTAATGTCTCCCGAATACTAGAGGCATTGCGTATTGAGTGGCGGATCTCAACGCCTCGGATACCAGAGCGAAGAAATGGAAATATAAATGTCTATAAATATTTCGTTAATTCGAGTGGTAATCGAACCCACAACATACAAGCGCCACATCAAAGACAACAATATCAATATATCATATTACAAATATGTCGCCTAAAGATAAGATCTTGCCCCAAGTAAGAGTCATTACTCCCAAGGAAAAGCTACCATAATTAATTAAGGAATAAGAAGATAAATTATAAAGCCGACAAAGACTGATGACAATAATGACACCGTTTCATTAAACGAGCGATCAGACGAGACAATGGTCAGTTACAATTGCTGTCAACGAAAGATTCACCAATGTAACAACGGTTGATGTAAGCTCAAATGATATGATACTTTTATATAATGACTAGTGGATTTGGGAGGCTTCGCCCGCTTGAACTGTACGAACATTTATTGAATATATTTATGAAAATATTGTCAGTTTAGAGGGTGAATCCTAATAAACCATGAAACACGTGTTCAAATATTTTTAAGAGTCTAAATTTCAAATCTTATAAAATTCAGTAGCAATTTATTTATTTTTTTCATACAAACTTTCATTCACTATTTCATCCACTTAGGAGTCGAATATTGCAAATTCCCGTCTTAGCAAGCACCTACGTGCTATAAATAACTCCTATACAAAATTTCAGATTTCTAGCACATGTAGTTTCTGAGATTTCCTGATGAGTGAGTGACCTTTCGATTTTATATATATAGATATTATTTGAATGTTACAAACTTGGTACTTAATTTAAAAGGATATCAATCTTTAAACGAAAAATATGGTAACTTATTTTTTTAGCTTCACGCTGCAACAGCACGGTAAGCAAAGGGACCCTAGTGTTAAGATTCTCTATTTTCCACTGGTTTTTGAAGGCACTGCGTATTGATTGGCGAAACTCAAGCCTACGCTTTTGCCTCGACACTAGAGCGAAGAAATGAAAATATTAAATATTCATTTAATTTGGGTTATTTATCGTACTTCAAAAATTACATAGAAATACAGCTAGAAATGGTTCAATTTGAATGTGTTTTACATGCGGCTACGACCAGTGGTATGTAGTATCCACGCCATACAAGATTAACAGCCGTTGCCGCTTACAAATGCTAGAAACGTAAATGTGTAACAATTACTCATAACTACGCCAGTCATGGCACAATGGCAGAAGCGTGTGAGATTGTGGGTTCGATTCCCACTCGAGGAATTGAAATATATAATATTTTCATTTCTTCGCTCGGGTGTTGAGGAGTAATGCCTCCAGAATAAGGCGGAAGATGGAAAGCGGAGTCTGTAATGTGAAGATGATAAAAAATGATAACTAGCTTTTACTTGTGGCTTTGTCTCTATAGTTAAATGAAAATAATTGAGAGTACATGACATATTCTAACACAAGAAGTTGTTCCTGAGATTACTGTATTCAACCAAACAAACTCTTCAAGTGTAAAACATTAGTATAGATAAAGAAATCAAATAACAAGTAGTTTTCAAAGACTTAGTTACAACCAATTTGGGGCAAAAATAGATCATACTACGAAGTGTGAATCTTGCACACGTTTTGTGTTACCTTGACATCTTTCTCGCCTACTCTTTATAAAATACTCTTGAAAATAATATAATATTTTTTTTATTTTCAGTAAGAGTAAGTAATAAATTTAAAAAAAATTGAAGGTACGTTATTTAACATTAATCGCAAAAAGAAAACAAATAAGAAAAAACAATTATAGAATTTACGAGAGCCCAAGGAAAAGGTGAACAGGCTATGAAGATTTAAAGCGAAACCGGAAAAACTTTCCAAAACATCCGGAAAATGTATTCGTAATCAGGCTATTTCCTATCTGACATTCAAGGGGAAAAAAATACTGATTTATTTTTTTAAACTGTTTTAAAGGCAATGTATATTTTATTTTTAACTGAGGTATGTAGCAGGGTAGGCAGAGGAGACCTAGTGTTCAGACACTCCGCTCCCTACTTTCTAAAGGCATTGTATGTTGAGTAGCGAAACTCAACGCCGTACTTTGCCTCGACACCAACGCGAAGAAATTAAGTATTCAATATATCATCTTCTCAAGTGGGAATCGAATTCACTACCTGTCGAGTTGACAGTCACACGCTTGTGGCCTACGCTACGACTGCACACTGCACTAGAATATTGTGGTCTTAAAAATGAATAGGCAAATATTTTTATTGGCTTCACATACAGAATGTTCAATAGTACATATGTTTGTATGGATATACATACATTCATGCACCATTTATCCATAAAAAATGTTAAAAACAAAAAAAGAATTGCAATATATATATTTTACTCCGGATAACCAAATAAATTTTAACAAAAAATGTATTTTAAAATTGCAAAGAGCATTGTACGGTATAGGCCAGTGGTAGCGCAGGAGCGTGTGATGGTAAATGTGACAGGTTCGATTCCCACTCGAAGAAATGAAATATTTAATATTCTCATTTTCTCCCTCTGGTTACGAAGCAAAGCGCCGCGTTGAGCTCCTCCACTTACTCTTATTTATTTATTTACAAAAACCAATAGAAAGTTACACTAAGACAGACAATTATTTTTTCTTTGCTAAGAAAATCGCTTGAATGTACAGAATTTCAACGTTGGATATCTCACTAGGATTCCCGGTTCCCTTCCCTGCAATGCGGAAGGCCAAATGCTTGGGGAAAATGGGGAGCGGAGTATCTTAACACTAGGCTCCTTTTGCCTACCCTGCTACATAGGGGGTACAGCGAAAAACAGAAATAAAAAATTAAAAGAATGTAAGGATCAAAAAGTCATTTATCTGTAGATATAAATTAAAGCCCAGCCTGGTACTCAACCGGACTTTTTCACTATTGCTTTGGAAATTTAGTGTTGCTATCGGAAAGATCGTGGTGACAGTAGGCCCATTCTCTTATCGTTAAGTTTTTATTAGATTTTTTTTTATTTTCTTATTATTCTTGTAAATTGTAGGTAAAAGCTAGTGAGGGTGGGTTTGAGACCAGTCATGGTACAGGAGCACAATCGTGCGACTGTAAATGCAACAGATTGTGGGTTCGATTTCCACTGGGGAGAATTAAATAATTAATATTTTCATTTCTTTGCTCTGGCAAAAAGCCAAAGCGCGATGTTTACTACCGCCACTCAACACGTAATGCAATTAACTCTAGGTTTCCAGCTTCTATTAAGTAAGCTCTCTGCTTACCTAAGTATGGGACCAGGATCTTTCCGCGCTACTGCATGGAACTGAGAAAAAACAAAAACGAATAATATCAAACTACGATTCATAAACCACCAAAAAAAAATTTTCACGTTAAGAGAACATGATTAACGAGATATTTTATCACTATTTTTTCATATCATAATTATTTTAATCCTTATTAACTCTTAGTTCTAAGTTTATTTATAGAGACAGATTCACAGTAATTATCTTAATGCTGTAGTAGAATATGGCGGCGGAATAAGATCATAAATATTACTTTAGGGATTCCTTCCTAAGATCTCACAGTATAAACCATATCTTCATACAATAATGTCGATATGTAAACATATTTTCGCACAGCAGGCTTCTCCATATAGCTACAATACTATATGCTTATAAACCATATTAAAGTTTCATCAAAATCCGTTCATCCATTTTAATCTAAAAACCTAAAGGTCCATTTCTGATAATGTTATCCACGTTGTGTTTTTTCCTTAAAAAAAGTACTTGCAGAAAATAAATACAAGTATATATTCACATATTATAATAAAGTAACTTTTTAGTATCTTTTAAAATAAAATAGTTATATTATGCATAGTACAGGGTTGTTCTTTTTTCTTTGTTATTTGACGTCGATTTTAATCACAGCCAGCGAAGCTATTAAGAGTCCAGTTCCTAACAGTGGGGACAGAATTTCATTAATTTTCTCGTGACACTCACGTTTAACGCCAAGGCGAGTAAAAATCTAGTTGGAAAATACTTCCGGGCTTGGAAGCTTTGGAAGTTTTGGAAGCTTTGGAAGTTTTCTTTATATAATAGCAAACAATTAAATATCTCTATTTATTCTTTAATTTAATAGTGGGGTCCGGTGACGCAGGGGCATCAGCGTGTGAATGTAAATGCGACAGCTAGCAGGTTCAATTCCCACTCGAGGACATAACATATTTAATATTTGTAAGTTTCACCACTCGCTTGTAATGCCTCCAGAATTCCGCGGAAAGTGGTGAAGGGAAGTCTTAATGGCAACGAAGTCTTAACACTAGGTTCCCTAGGCTTCACATAGAGAATGTTCAATAGTACATATGTTTGTATGGATATACATACATTCATTAATATATATATTTTACTCCCGATAACCAAATAAGTTTTAACAAGAAAGTGGTGAAAGGAAGTCTTAACGGAAACGAAGTCTTAACACTAGGTTCCCAGTTTCCCTCTACCTTTCTACGTGAGAGATACCTCTGAACGAGAAAAAACCTTTCTTCATACTACTTCTCTATTCACATATTGAATATATAAACATAATATCAAGACATATTAAACATACTTACCAACTCTATAATATCAAAATAGCTTTTGATTAAGTATACAGTAGTTCGATTGTTGGTACAGTCTCAACGCTATCAGACCAGCGTGTCCATTAGGCACGTTTTCAGCTCGTCCGAAGTAAATGGCCCCTCTAATACCGGTACTAATTACCTCTATCTATTTTATTTACGCCTCTAATACACATTAAGTGTCTTAATGTCTTTGCAAACAGTATGCTTCTTGATTGTATCGTGTTGTATAACTTATATACGTAGGTCAGCTTTTAAGACATTGAGACATTGGGTGTTGAGTGGTGGAACTCAGCACCGCGCCTGTGCCCCGATACCAGAGTATTATATAAATAATAAAATAATATATAAATAAGGTATTATTTAAGCTATTCCGAATATACTAGAGTATGAAGCACATATTTGTTTGTTAAGTACCTAAGCTGAATTCGATCTAGCGCTCTTATGTAATAGAGTGGAGAAATGAAAAAATATTGATATTAAGAAGCTATAGATAGCTATGTATTATAGAATAACAAGGAAACTAGATGTTATTTATTAAATATACAGAATTTTACTAGAAAAAAGGTGTTTTAAATTTTACAGTGTCATTTAGTAAAGTGACCCACTGTTCACGCAAAACGCCGAGTCATTCATTCATTATTACATTTCGATC
>JAEBDU010013383.1:27198-72269 GCA_016802625.1 Heliconius numata | reverse complement strand
TGATGCAGGTATGTTTAAATCTTAAACTGTAATTCACAGAAGGGTTACTCATGATTACATTACAGAAAAAAAATGAAGAAAGAGTAATATTTGTAGTCCTGGGACTTGAAAAACCATCACAGGGTGTCGGTTTTTCCGATATTTTTTAAAATCAATATAATATGAAAAATACATGACAAAGATTTTTTTTTATATTTTTATCATAACTGTCATGACTTGGTCTGTCACCTGGTTTCGTTTTATCGTTGACTCCTGGGACACCCTGTATATATATATAATTATTATTTATTTTATTAATACCATTTTACAATACATAAAAAAATTAAACTATGTCCTGCAAAACTCTTTGTGAGTTTGACTGCAGGACATATCTATACGTCTATACGTACGTACTGCTATCTATACGTATTTACTTTCAACATAATATCCTTTTAATCGTCCATCCATAAGGCCCCTAATATTAAAAAATTTTTTTTCAAAGTTTGAAAATAAATCATGTTTTTAATTAAATAAATCAAATAAAATATGAATTTATAAAACACTAGCGGCCCGCTCGCGGTTTCACCCGCGTGAACTATGTTATTATTAATTTCTGTCTCCATGACTACGTCCTAGTGACGTTATGCAAAATTTGAGTCTCCTAGCATTTGTAGTAACGAAATTTCATACAAACTTTCAAACCCAAAAACAACCCCTTAGGAGTCGAATATTGCAAATTCCCGTCTTAGCGAGCACCTACGTCCTATAAATAACTCCTATGCAAAATTTGAGATTACTAGCACATGTAGTTTCTGAGATTTCGTGAAGAGTGAGTGACCTTTCGATTTTATATATATAGATGATACTTTCTAAATAACACTTTTAACAGTATTGTAATACATATAATTAAAATGTACTAATTTTTCTAGTAACTTTAAGTTTCAAGAGAGCAGCACTAAAACCAATACACGAGTATACCTATTTAATTTGTTGAACAGTTCACGGGTAATAAGATAGCTGATTGAAGAGGAGCAGTTTGATTAAATTTACTCTGTAAGTGATCGCTGCAATTTCTCTTAGCTCGTCTACAAATTTATATAATTTTAAAATTTTACCCAATAATAGTACCTACTTATTCAGAAAGAATTTCATAACTCATAGATTATATATTTCCGTTCCCCATTTTCCTCCGACTTCTGGAGGCATTTTGTGTTGAATGGCAGATCTCAGCGCCGAACTTTGCCTTTACCAAAGTGAAGCAATGAAAATATAGAATTTTTCATTTCCTCGACTGGGAATTGAACCCACAACCGTTGCGTTTACAGTCACATGCTTGTGCCATATTATGTAACAACACGCAATACCTCAAGAATTCGGCGGAAAGTGAAGAACGGAGTGTTTTGACGCGGTTAAACAACGTTTCCAGGTTCAATTGGATACAGCGTGAAGCTGAGGTCTAAATTTACAGTAGAAAAATCTTTCATTAATTTACAGAGCTAAAAAATTTTATATCAATGTATTACATCCTAGCGTTATAATCAAATTCCTATACATAAATAATTAATTCTATTATCGTTAAAAAATCAATTATCTAGTTATTTTTATATTCTACCTTATTGGTTACGGCGTTGAGTTCTGCCACTCAACACGCAATGCCTCCAGAATTCGGCAGAAAGTGGGGAACGGAGTGTCTTAACATTGGGTTCTGCATCTGCCTATCCCGCTGTGTGCGGGATACAGCGTGAAGCTGATTTTTTTATTTTATTATTGGTACTAATAACCAGATATGTATAATTTCACTTCATTTATCAGAGTTAAGCTAAGCTATGTGTATCAAGTTTATGTTCCCATTGGATTAATACTCATAGCTTAGTGCCAATTAGAATATAGCGTCTACGGGATATATGTTAGAATACGACAGCATTACCATTGTAATATATGTTATTGGCAATCGGTATTATATAGTATTTTATAGAATCCTAGGCCAGAAGGATAATTAAGGGTCAGTAAAAACATAACAACTTTGGCTTTGTATTTTTTTTATGGAAAAAGGACAAGGCAAACAATCGTTCGGGTCAACTGATGGTGATCACCGCCGCCCACGACCCCGTGCAACACCAGAGGAGCTACAGGTGCGTTGCCAGCCTTTGAGGTGGAGATAGACGCGCTTTTTGAAGGTACTCATACCCTACCGACCTGGAAACACTGCCGCGGGTAGACCATTCCACAGTTCTATGAGAGTGAATTTTAAATTCTAATGCAATTAGAAATCCAAATATGTACTATTTAGCATCTGTTAATTATAAATGCACTATTGTAATTATATAGGCTTCCGATTGTCTCCAATCAGTGGATTACAGGGTAAAGTTCAGAGATCAGGAAACTGGCAACTTAATACTTAGAATTTTTTGTTGATAATGTGCGGCGTTGAGTTTCGCCATTCAACACACCACAAAATAAATGGAAAACAAAGTGTCTCTCGGTTCGACATTTTCCACCAAAGCAATGAAATGAAAATACTTAACATTTCATTTCCTCGAGTAAGAATTGAACCCATAACCTGTCGCATTTACCTATAGTTACACTGTCCCCTGCCCCATTCTATATTTCTATTTGCTAAGAACTTTCAATTTCTAAGACCAAAAACGAATTGAATGGCCAAAATGAATGACCCGTATTGAATGTCGATAGAAAGGCCAAGTAGTACCTGCTTTTCACGAGAATGTCACAATAACGCCGATCGGGGCGCCAAGGAAATACATGAGATGTACGTGACGCAAACATGACAGAATTTATTCTAACGTTAGTATTGCTAGGAGAATTTCTGGGTTTAGTCACAGAAATTTCTTGTTACTATGTATTTTTTTCTGGGATGGCATATTTTAGTATTTTTTTGTGTGCACGGTTTGTTAATTGGGAAGTAGTTAAGAGATTGCAGCGTTAAACCCTACAGCGGGGGATTGAATTTAAGTTTAAATTATGTTTTATTTATATATAGATATATCTTTCTTTTCTTTATATAATTTCAATAAATTTACTTCCCATTAATGTACGTTTAAATATTTTAAACTATGCAACTGATTTTTAACATGAAGTTTTATTTTTATTTTATTTTATAGAAGAAGATTAATCTTTATTTTACACGTAATTCATGAATTTTATATAAAAGCATCTACATTTATTTAACACCAAAACATCATAAAAGATTGAAAAAGCTCTTCTACGCATAAATATTTAATGGTAAGCAGCTCTCAATATACCTAACAAGAATCTTATTAACCCAAGTAACTTTTTATCTTAAAAGTACAGCCCTTAGGATTTTTGCTCAGATGGTAAACGAAGAGAAATGATGTATACGAGTACGGGATCGATTCCAAGTTTTTCTTAGTAATACTATAATTATGTTTTAATTGTATAATTGGTTAATAGCATAGTAACTGCTGTATAAGTGAAAGAACTCACCGCCGCGGTTTGTTTTACCAGAGAAGAAAAATAAAAATAATTATTTTCTCCCAATGGATATCAAATAACAGTCATCGCTTTTACAAACAGATGCTTTAAAATATTTTTTTTCAGCTTCACGCTTTATCCCGCATGTAGCAACGTAGGCAGAAGGCCTAATGTTAAGACAATCCATTCCCCACTTTCTGCCCATATCTAGAGGCATTAGGTACTCAATGGCAGTCAACACCGCGCTTTGCTTCAACACCAAAGCGGGGAAATGGAAATATTAAAAATTTCGTTTTCTCGAATGGGAATCGAACCCACAACCTATCGCGTTGACTGGCCTCAAACATATTTACCCAACATTCCTACAATCGTACTTTCGTACTCGTACTTTCGTAATTGAATTAATAAACGTAGGTAGGTATATAATAAAAATAAATAATCTAGTTTTCAATATATAAAGGTGACGTAAAACATGTGTAACGTAATACGTGATCCTTGCTCTGACACTCGATCTTTTATTGAAGGAAATTGGAGAGAGCCGAGCTCATGATGAAATTATCCACCCTTAAATACATTTTCCAATTCGATGTGAAACATTTTCACTATAAATACGATAGGATTTATTTTTACTTGTTGAATTTGAAATTAATTACATAGATACGATTGTATCACATATATAGCAGGGTAGACAGAGAGAACGTGGGGACTTAGTGTTAAGATACTCCGATATAATTAAGACACTTGTAGTCACTTTGCAGCAAATTCTGAAAGCATGCTTACTTGCAGCCCAGTTGAGTGATAGAACTCAACACCGCACTTTGTCTCGTTAATATAGCGAGTGCGAATCTAAACCTGAATGCACGTAAATTGTAAGCAGAAGGAACGTAGTGCTTAGCCAGTACATTAGGGAAGTGGCCTAACATTAGGTTCCCTTTCCTGAAATAAATGACGCAATGTCTAAAATTGAGCGAAAAGTCTGTATTTTTCCTTTTGCGTAATTTTTTTCTGATGGACTAAACCGTTGTTAACGGTCTTTACACTGACCACCGGCGGAGAGAGACGAGAAAAGCTCGCCCCTCCACAAATTCGCTTAAAAATTGTGAAATATATATTTTTTTTCAATTTCCAAGGAAAATATAAGGAATGTTATATTTTATTTAAAGGAAACAGAAAAATATAAGGACACTTAAGATGAATGCAGTGTAGCATAAATTATCTAGCAACGCACTACCCTTTTCATGTTGAAGCCTCTTATCATATCAGAGCAGTGCTCTCCATACGAGTTCTATTATATATCTAAGATCTATTATTATAGTTTTAAATGTATACCTTATTCTTAATTTTATTATATCTGTATTTTTCGTTATTAATTACGCTATTTTACTAGCAAAATTTTGATTAATCCTGCATTTAGATATAATTAATTACATTTGCATGCGGGAACATGCATGCTAAGATGCATGTTAAGACACTACATTCCCATTAAGAGACTTCCGCCGAACTCAACGCCGCGAGTTGCACAAGTAAAATTACGAGAGAATATGAAAATTACGATATAAAAGTTAAAGAGACATTATTCAAAAGATAATAAAATTAGTAAAACGAGTGACCCTACAATAAGTGTTCGTATCGGCCGCTACGTGCCGGTCACCGTGGTTTTACAATTTGCATATTTACAACTTTAATTTTCAGGAAAATGGTTCGCTTTGTAAAGGTGAATAACTAAAAATATTTTACGCGTGTACATTATTAATGAAATGGCTATATATAAAATACTAAAAAAATCAGCTTCACGCTTCACGCACACAGCAGGTTAGACCGAGGGAACACATCGCTAAGACACTCTGTTACGCACTGTTCGCCAAATCGGGGCATTGTGTGTCGAGTGGCGGAATTCAACGCCGGACTTTTTGTCTTGGTACCAGAGTGAAGATATGAAAATATTGACCTCATATAAAATACTAGTGAGCGCGCGCAGCTTCGCCTGCTTATTTGGACCCTTAGGGGTGAATTCTAATAAACCATGAAACACTTGTTCAATGAAATCTTTTTCTCAATTTCAAATTTTATAAAAATCGGTGGCGATTTAAAGTTTTTCCATACAAACTTTTAACCCCTTATTTGCACCCTTAGGGGGATAATTCTAGAAAACCATAAAACACGTATTCAATTAAATACTTTTAAAAATCTAAATTTCAAATTTTATAAAAATCGGTGCCGATTTAAATTTTTTTCCATACAAACTTTCAACCCCTATTTCACCCCTTTAGGGTTAAAATTTTTAAAAATCCCTTCTTAGTGGATGTCCAGGTTATAATAGTAAACATCTGTCCAAATTTCACGTTTCTACGCACAGCGGTTACGGCTGTGCGTGCGTCTTACCTCAGTCAGTGAGGACAAGTCCTTTTATATATATAGACTACTAGTGGGCCCGGACGCGGCTACGCTCGCGAAAATATAAGCCTAAATAATTAACATAAGTTAAAAAATAATAATAAGTAGAGATTTATTATTAGAAAAAATATCTGAGTAACCGAAATGAACAAACAAAAGAATTAAAAGTAACTAAAGTCATCTGCCCGTTCGCGTCGGTCATACTATACCACTCGAAGGCTAGGTCATTCCGAATCAATGACATCTTAATTATTTATTAGAATGTTATACAGTAAACTATAATTTCCATCAAGATGAAATGCTAAAAGTGACTATTATATTTATTTTCATAAGGATGAATATCAAATTATAGAAAACATTTAATTTTTGGTAATGTATATAAATCTATATCGGCGCGCGCCATGTACGCGTCAAGCAAACTCACTTTGGGTGACGTTTTCTTAAAACAACAAACTTTGCAAGCCGTTGCTTAGCAACGCGTAGCGACAATTGTTATTAACATGGCGGAATAAATTGAATGTTAAATTAATTATTTTAATATATTGGTACATATCGAAAATATTCCAAATATGAGAAAAAAAAGTATCCTATGTTCATCCCGAGACCCTCAAGTATCTCTATATGAGTATTTTATCACAATTAAATTAGCGGTTTGACCCTGATTGCGTAAAAGACAGACAGACAGACAGACAGACAGAGTTACTTTCGAATTTATAATATAGGTATGGATGGATAAAACTTATTTGAATATTAAAAATTAGCTTAAAAAGTCACTGCATTTTAATTTGCAACAACGTGAACAAAGAGATGAACAAAATAAATAAAACAAGTTTTTTTTTATTTTGTCTCTCTGTCACGCTAATCTCAGTAACGGCCGCAGCAGTTTAGCTGATTTGATTGCACTTTTCACTATTGTATTTTGGCAAGCTTCCAATAACATTTAGCGTTTGTTTTATTTCAATAAATTGACAAATAAAAATGTTATTAAAGAAAGAACGTTGTTTGACGAAATTGCTATAAATAACTGTTTTATTGAACTATCTGAAACTTTAACTTTAATTTTGAACTAAAAATTATATTATTATTAGAAAACAAAAGTAAAACAGATTACTAAATTTAGAATTATATATTTCAAGCGGGCAAAGCCGCGAGCGGGTTGCTAGTATATAAGTATACATAGTTCAAATTAAAGGCAGGTCATTACCAGCCCTCACACTATTTGGCAAAACTTTCGCTTCACAAAGAGACACCACGCAACGTTTGTTTGCAGAAGTCCAGTTTCCGCTTGGACCCTTCGACCTTCGCTAATTCGACAGAATCCATACTTACATAATTAATTGTTGTGGGTTCAAAGGACACCTTGGAAGAGGAATTTTAGGAAAATTTATTCACATATTTTTTTTATAATTAAATAAAAAAAACAGAGTCACGCTGTATCTCGCAAACATCAGGTTAAGCAGAGGGAACCTAGTGTTAAGACACTCCGTAGCCTACTTTTTATTTCTCTCTAATTCTGAAGGCATTGCGTGTTGAGTGGATACCAGAGCGAAGAAATGGATATATAAATGTCTATAAATATTTCGTTAATTCAAGTGGTAATCGAACCCACAACATACAAGCGTCACATCAAAGACAACAATATCAATATATCATATTACAAATATGTCGCGTAGATAAGATCTTGCCCCAAGTAAGAGTCATTACTCCCAAGGAAAAGCTACCACAATTAATTAAGGAATAAGAAGATAAATTATAAAGCCGACAAAGACTGATGACAATAATGACAAGTTTCATTAAACGAGCGATCAGACGAGACAATGGTCAGTTACAATTGCTGTCAACGAAAGATTCACCAATGTAACAACGGTTGATGTAAGCTCAAATGATATGATACTTTTATATAATGACTAGTGGACTTGGGCGGCTTCGCCCGCTTGAACTATACGAACATTTATTAAATATATTTATGAAAATATTGTCAGTTTAGAGGGTGAATCGTAATAAACCACGAAACACGTGTTCAATGAAATATTTTTAAGAGTCTAAATTTCAAATCTTTTAAAAATCAGTAGCGATTTAAAAAATTTTCCATACAAAGTTTCAACCCCTACTTCATCGCCTTAGGAGTGGAATATTGCAAATTCCCGTCTTAGCGAGCACCTACGTCCTATAAATAACTTATATGCAAAACTTCAGATTCCTAGCACATGTAGTTTCTGAGATTTCCTGATGAGTTAGTGACCTTTCGATTTTATATATATATAGATAGATATTATTTGAATGTTACAAACTCGGTACTTAATATAAAAGGAGAAGGAAATCATTATAGGTCTTTGAACGAACAGTATAGTAACCTATTTTTTTTAGCTTCACCCTACAACAGCAGGGTAAGCAGAGGGAGCCTGGTGTTAGGATCCTCCATTTTCCGCCGGTTTCTGAAGGCACTGCGTATTGAGTGGCGAAACTTAACCCCACGCTTTTGCCTCGACACTAAAGTGAAGAAATGAAAATATTAAATATTCATTTAAGTTGGGTTATTTATCGTTCTTCAAAAATTACATAGAAATACAGCTAGAAATGGTTCAATTTGAATGTGTTTTACATGCGGCTATGACCAGTGGTATGTGGTTTTCACACCATACAAGATTAACAGCCGTTGCCGCTTACAAACGCTGGAAACGTAAATTTGTAACAATTACTCATAACTACGCCAGTCATGGCACAATGGCAGAAGCATGTGAGATTGTGGGTTCGATTCCAACTCCAGGAAATGAAATATATAATATTTTCATTTCTTCCCTCCGGTGTTGAGGCAAAGTATGAAGATTATAAGAAATCGTAAGTAGCTTTTACTTGTGGCTTTGTCTCTATAGTTAAATGAAAATAATTGAGAGTGCTGTATAATACATGACATATTCTAACACAACAAGTTGTTCCTGAGATTACTGTATTCAACCAAACAAACTCTTCAAGTGTAAAACATTAGTATACATAAAGAAATCAAATAACAAGTAGTTTTCAAAGACTTAGCTACAACCAATTTGGGGCAAAAATAGATCAAACAACGAAGTGTGAATCTTGCACACGTATTGTGTTACCTTGACATCTTTCTCGCCTACTCTTCATAAAATACTCTTGAAAATAATATAATATTTATTTTATTTTCAATTTGTTTCTAAAAATATATGTATAGTAAATTTTTAAAAAATTAAGGTACGTTATTTAACATTAATCGCAAAAAGAAAACAAAAAGAAAAACAATTATAGAATTTACAAGAACCCCAAGGAAAAGGTGAACAGGCTATGAAGATTTAAAGCAAAACCGGAAAAACTTTCCAAAACATCCGGAAAATGTATTCGTAATCAGGCTATTTCCTATCTGATATTCAAGGGGAAAAACAAAAATACTGATTTATTTTTTTAGACTGTTTTAAAGGCAATGTAATTTTTTTTTTGTAACTGAAGTATGTAGCAGGGTAGGCAGAGGAGACCTAGTGTTAAGACACTACGCTCCCTACTTTCCGCTGAATTCTGAAAGCATTGTGTGTTGAGTAGCGAAACTCAACGCCACGCTTTGCCTCGACACCAACGCGAAGAAATTAAATATTCAGTATATCATCTCCTCGAATGGGAATCGAATCCACAACCTGTTATAATATTGTGGATATTGTGGTCTTAAAAATGAATAGGCAAATATTTTTATTGGCTTCACATACAGAATGTTCAATAGTACATATGTTTGTATGGATATACATACATTCATGCACCATTTATCCATAAAAAAACGTTAAAAACAAAAAAGAATTGCAATATATTTATTTTACTCCGGATAACCAAATAAATTTTAACAAAAAATGTATTTTCAAATTGTAGAGAGCATTCATTGTATGGTTAAATATATGCCAGTCGTAGCACAGAGGCTCTAGCGTGTGATTGTAAATGCGACAGGTTCGATTCCCACTCGAAGAAATGAAATATTTAATATTCTCATTCCCTCGCTCTGGTAACGAGGCAAAGCGCTACATTGAGTTCCTCCATTCAACACGCAATGTCTCTCCCAAATGCTTCTGGAAAATGGGGAGCGGAGTGTCTTAAAACTAAGCTCTCTTTGTCAGCTACATAGGGGGTACAGCGAGAAGCAGAAATAAAAAACAAAAAAAATGTAAGTTTCGAAAAGTCATTTAGTTTTAAATATAAATTAAAGCCTAGCCTGGTACTTAACCGGACTTTTTCACTATTGCTTTGGAAATTTAGTGTTGCTATCGGAAAGATCGTGGTGACAGTAGGCCCATTCTCTTATCCTTAAGTTTTTATTAGTTTTTTTTTATTTTCTTTTTATTTTAGTTAATTGTAGGTAAATAATCGCAATAAGAGAAGACAAAAGAAAAGCTAGTGTAGTACCCACCCTGGGTTTGAGACCAGTCATGGTACAGGAGCACAATCGTGCGACTGTAAACGCAACAGATTGTGGGTTCGATTCCCACTGGGGAGAATTAATTAATTAATATTTTCATTTCTTCGCTCTTGTAAAAAGCCAAAGCGCGGCGTTTACTGCCGCCACTCAACACGTAATGCAATTAATTCTAGGTTTCCAGCTTCTCTTAGGTAAGCTTTCTGCTTACCTAAGTATGGGTATACTATCACCAGGATCTTTCCGGGCTACAGCATGAAACTGAGAAAAACAAAAACAAATAATATCAAACTACGTTAAAGGGATTAACGAAATATTTTATCACTATTTTTTCATATCATAATTATTTTAATCCTTATTAAATCTTAGTTTCAAGTTCATGTATAGAGACTGATTTACAGTAATTATTTTAATGCTGTAGTTAGAATATGTAATCCACTTTAATGGATCGCGGCGGAATAAGATCATAAATATTACTTTAGGGACTCCTTCCTAAAATCTCACAGTGTAAGACCATATCTTCATGAGCACATCCACAGGAGGCTTCTCCATATAGCTACAATACTATATGTTATCAGATATAAACCATATTAAAATTTTATCTAAATCCGTTCATCCATTTTAATCTAAAAATCTAAATGTCCATTTTTGATAACGTTATCCATGTCGGTGCGTTCCGCTACTCAAAGCTTTATATTTTTCCTTTAAAAAAAGTACTTTATATTCACATATTATATAGTAAAGTAACTTTTTAGTATCTTTTTAAATAAAATAGTTATATTATGCATAGCACAGGGTTCCTCTTTTTTCTTTGTTATTTGACGTCGATTTTAATCACAACCAGCGAAGCTATTAAGAGTCCAGTTTCTAACAGTGGGGACAGAATTTCATTAATTCTCGTGACACTCACGTTTAACGCCAAGGCGAGTAAAAATCTAGTTGGAAAATACTTCCGTGTTTGGAAGCTTTGGAAGCTTTCTTTATATAATAGCAAACAATTGCATATCTCTATATATTTTTTAATTTAATATTGGGGCATCAGCGTGTGAATGTAAATGCGACAGCTAGCGGGTTCAATTCCCACTCGAGGATATAAAATAATTAATATTTTCATTTCCTCGTTTTGGTAACGTGGCAAAACGGTGTTAAGTTTCGCCACTCTCTTGTAATGCCTCCAGAATTCCTCTGAAAATGGTGAAGGGATTTGACACTGGCTTCCCAGTTTCTCTCTACCTTTCTACGTAAGGGATAGAGCGTGAAACGAGAAAAAACGCTTCTTTATACTACTTCTCTATTCACATTTTGAATATATAAACATAATATCAAGTCATATTAAAGATACTTACCAACTCTATAATATCAAAATAGCTTTTGATTAAGTATACAGTAGTTCGATTGTTGGTACAGTCTCAACGCTATCAGACCAGCGTGTCCATTAGGCACGTTTTCAGCTCGTCCGAAGTAAATGGCCCCTCTAATACCGGTACTAATTACCTCTATCTATTTTATTTACGCCTCTAATACACATTAAGTATCTTAATGTCTTTGCAAACAGTATGCTTCTTGATTGTATCGTGTTGTATAACTTGTATACGAGAAGGTCAGCTTTTAAGACATGGAGACATTGTATGTTGAGTGGCGGAACTCAACACCGCGCTTGTGCTCTGATACCAGAGTATTATATAAATAATAAAATAATATATAAATAATGTATTATTAAAACTATTCCGAATATACTAGAGTAGGAAAAGGCACATATTTGTTTGTTAAGTACCTAAGCTGAATTCGATCTAGCGCTCTTATCTAATAGAGTGGGAAAATAAAAAATTTTGATATTAAGAAGCTGTAGCTATTAGCTATGTTTTATAGAATAACAAGGAAACTAAATGTTATTTTCTTAAATATACATAATTTTCTTACAAAAAAGTTGTTTTAAGTTTTACAGTGCCATTTAGTAAAGTGACCCACCATTAACCTAAATGCTGAGAAATGTACTATTATTTAGGTCAAGGTCAAATTATAATTAAGAAACGCGTTATTTATCTGCAAATTGAGAATAAAATTTGCATACAAACTGTAAAGGGTCAGTAATAAAGCTTAGTAGACATAAATTGTTCAAATGTGTAAGGATGTGTTTTGCCTCGTTACAGAGATGATAATGGAAATATTAAATAATCTTCATTTCATGGAGTCGGAATCGAACTCGCAACTTGTCATGACCTACAGGTCAGCTATCCTTTACTTATATAATATAATAAGTAAAGGATAGCTATAATATATAAAACTGAATTTCTTCGAATAATACGTGTAGTAAGAATAAATAACCAATGGGTTAGTAGAACAATTTACCTTTTTTTATGAGATCGATCTAAAGATATCCATTGCCCCAAACACTGCCTCAGGCTATCCCCTTCTGAACAAGGGTCAAAATATCATTAATTCTTACGTCAAGAAATTTCAACCAAGAAATGTATCTCAGAATTTTATTTATAAATAATTGTGGACATACTAAGAAAAATCTGTATTCCTTATTAATATTGTGTGAAATAATTACCAGAGCGAGGAAATGAAAATATTAAAATTTTCTTTACCCTGAGTGCGAAACGAACCTACGTGCTTGAGCAAATGCGCCACGATGGCCTCAAATCAACCAAATTACTTAATGTGTTACTCAATGCAAGATATAGAAAATAAAACAAATAACTTGACAGAAAACGGAGAAAGGCACTTTCTACCTCGCTTCGCATTATTCGCTATAATGATTAAAAAAGTGTTTTCTTCAACATCGGTGTTTTAATAATAATTAATCCCTTATTTAAAAATCAAATCAGCTTCACGCTGTATCTCGCAAACAGCAGGGTAGGCAGAGAGAACCTAATGTTAAGACACTCCATTACCCACTTTCCGCCGAATTCTGGAGACATTCCGTGATGAATGTCGGAACTCAACGCCGCGCTTCACCCCGACACCAGAGCAAAGAAATGACAATAAAAAATATTTCATTTCCTTGTGTGGAAATTGAACCCACACCTGCCAGTCGCCTTTACATACACTACGACTGGCCTATCTTAACATATTTAAGTATTCCAAACAATCAAAAATGTCTAATTGCTACAAAGTTTTTGTGAAAGTAAGGCAAATTTTCCGTTAATTAAACTCAGCTTTTGTAAGATGTTGACAGAAAAAAATTCGCAATTAGAAATTTTCTTTAAGTTCGACGTTGATTAGGTAAGAAACTCCGACGGATGCGCGAAAAGTTAAATATTCTAGTTGATTAAACAAGTTGTTACTTTTTAATTTTTCTCGAACAATGTAAAATTAAGTGCCTGAAATTCATAAAAGAATTATTTCAGTTAATTATTACTTTTTAGGAAAAAACGGAACCCTTATAAAATCACTTTGCTGGCCGTCTCTGTCAAGTAAAACGTCGAGAACTTGTGGAGGTGTTAAAAAATAAAATAATAATAAAAAACACATATAATTTTTATATATTTTTGGGATTTTTCCAAATCAAATTTTCGTATCATTACATTTGAAATCGGTAGAATTTAATTATCAACCTTTTTCCCGATAATTGTCGACCTGATTAAAACCAACCCTTAATTAGACATAACAAAGAGTCGGGGCTGATTGCTCATTAAAATGTTAAATAATGTGAAAATTGCAACATTTAAGCTTAGCGATAAAGAAATTAGGCATTAACACCGGCCAAATTATACTGAACGACGCCTGTAATTACAACGATTTTGTATGTACCTAGTGGAATTAAAATAATTTACAGTTTTACAGTGTAATTACATATTAAATTTAATAGATATATATAAAGAGTGAAAAGTATGTAACTGTAAACCCTTATCATTCTTCGCTCTGGTGTCAAGGGAAAGCGCGGCGTTGGGTTCCGCTACTCGACACGCAATGCCTCCCGAATTCGGCGGAAAGTGGGGAGCAGAGAGTCTTAACAATGTAACTTATGTAAATGGAAAATGGAGATTTGATTACTTAATTTTTTTCTGCTTCACTCTGTATCCCGCATACAACAAGGAAGAATGAGAGAACTTAATGCTCGAAATGCTATTTCGACTGTTAGGTACAATCCATATTAATTGTAAATTTTTGTGATATAATTTTTGAAGAAAATTAATATTCTATATCACCAATAATATTTAAACTATAATTTAGGTGCATGTGTCGAATAATAATCTTTGCTAAAACCATATTGCAGCTAACAGTCCATCTAACAATCAGTTCACAAACGAACTTCTCACGCTTGCGGCGGCTCACTCGAGTGCAAGTCCGCCCTCAATAATAGATATATCCTTGAACTTTGAAATTTAGTTTAAGAGCTCTTGATAATAATTATAGAACTTACGAGCAAGTACTGTTTTAGATCTTAGCTATTTGCCATGTTTCATATTTACTTTATAATTAAAAAAAAATCTAATATTCTTTTTTCCGGTTTACGTTGCAGAGTAGGCAGAGGAAACTTAGTGGTAAGACACTCTGCTGCCCGTTGCGTGTTGAATTGCGCAATATAACTGCGCTTTACCTTGTTATCCGAACGAGAAAATAAAAAGATTAAATAATTAATTTTTGCGAGCGGGATCGAACCCACAACCGTCGGGTTTACAGCAAAATACTTGTGGCCCTGTTTCACGACTACTATATAAATATATCTTACAACCTTTATAAAGCGATAAACAAATTACATTACAATCACACATCTAAAATTTCATTAATAATACTTTTGAAATGTCAAAATTGCGATAAACCCCGCAAAAGACGCTAGCCAAAAAAAACATACCAACTAAAATAAATATAATAATGCTTACATATATACCTCCTTCCATATCTTAGTTATGTAAATACCTCTTTATATATCTCAGTTATATATGATATCGAATTTATATAATAGTTAAGTCACACAAAGAGCTCTCACAGTTAACTTCAAATCCTGCTACTTCCGATTTAATTAACAAACTAATTAACTTGCAGGTTCAAATATTCGTAAGTGTGGAAGTGCCTCCATGTTGGTAGCTTCCGGTTAGACTAACACTACTGACATTTCTCTGTAACTTGAGATTCATAATTAATTAGTTGTAATTAATTAATTGAATAAAGAATATTTTTAATTTAGTTTTTTTTTCCAGCTTCGCGTTGTATACCGCTTGTGACAGGGTGGGCAGAGACCGCCTAGTGTTAAGACACTCCACTCCTCACTTTTCGCCGACTTCTGCAGTCATTGCGTGTCGGGTGGCGGAATTCGACGCCGCGCTCTTGCCTCGCCATCCGAGAGAAGAAATAAAAATATAAAATATTTTATTTTCTCGAGTAGGAATAGAACCGTGGCCTCTTTAATTTTGATGTTGATTTATAATAACTTTATATACCATCTTATATGGTATCTACTTCATCTTAAATATTCTAAGATTCGAGATTTGATAAATTCGAATTTTATAGTATACAAAAAATATTGAATAGGTACCTAATTCCATAAAGTTCTTAAAATTTAAAGCAATCGAGAATTGGATTTTACCTAAATTTATGAATGTTCTACCGAATGAAGGCTTCACACACATGACAACCTTTTGTGTCTTCTCCAAATACTACATCAGCAAATTGAATTCCATCCTAAAATTTCAACTCTGGTTAGAAAGAGCACTCGCCACTAAACGCTGATTTATATTTTCAGTATTATTTGGCAGAAGCACAAATAAAAAAAATATATAGGCAACTTTACATTATAACACTTCGTTCTTCACTTATCGCTTAACCCTTATACGAATGTTATCTTATTGCGAAACACTTTCAATTCTATAAAATGAAAATAAGCTATTTTCATTACCCCACGGGGAATCGAACCCACAACTATCGCTTATAATTAAATTTAATTTTAAAGGCATTACATGTTGGGTGGCAGAAGCCAGTCGTTCTCTTATGCCCCTGCGCCACAACTGACCTCTACATACATTTTAATATATATCTTTTAACATATAATATACAATATATTTATATCTAAGTAATTATCTTCGCGCAGATTTAATACATATTACTATATACGAGTATATGCCCTTAGTTTGTAATCAGTTCCTATGTTTGCGGTATTCCGTACTCGAGTGCAAATCAGAGCAAGCTCATAGATGTGCTTAAAGTTGCCGACAACTTCCTAATTGACCTCGAGCTTTTAGTAATATGTTCCGTTTAATATTAATAATGCTAAATGTAATTATTAATTGTAACAGTTTCATGAAATATCTGTATATCTGTAACGTAATTATTTTTTAATTTTTATTTTAAATTGTTTTAATTTCTTCGCTCTGGTACCAAGGCAAAAGTTCCGCATACGCAAACTCTCGAAAATTCAGCAGATAGTGCCGAATAGATAAATAGATAGATAAAAATAAATTAAATAATTTGTTAATCTTACAAAACCAACATTAAATCTTGTCACAAACAACACAAACAATACTTGTCTCAAAGAAAATAGATGCTATCTTTATTTTATATATTAAAGCACAATATTGGAACACATGTGCGTTACCAGGGCGCAAATGGATGCGATCAAATTAGGGGTCGAACGCCATATTTTTTTCTCCCCTACGAGTATGTAATTATTGGCATTTTTAGTAAGAATCTCGAGTTTCTGAGGTAAAATTGAGATAGGGGTGGTGTCAAGTCTATACAGGCCATGTCTAGATGTGACACCGGAATTTTGATAAATACGCACTTTTTGAAGAAATTAATATCTGTAAATATTTCCAACCAAATGCGATTATTACAAATATTCACATTTTAAAATTATCTTACTAAATTACTTATATAATATTACAAAATTAAAACACTGACTTACTTAAAATGTGAGCCTACTTTATATATTCTAATTACGATAGATTATTTATTTATCTTCCATGGGCATATGAAGAGGGAGCCGAGTAGTCCGTGCCCACCCCAGAATCTCACAAATCGCCACTTCTAGTAAAGTTTCATCGTTCACGTCTATTCTATTACCCTATACATAAATATATTGATCGTATATCGAGGTGAGGGTGACAATGTATTATTACTGCAGCCCACTGCCGACTTACAAATAAACTCTATAGAATTGTGTCGATCAACACTCCCTAAGGCTTATATTTAACTAATATTTATGTTTAGTTATTGTTTTTGTAATATATTTGATATTTTTTAAGTTTAATTTTTATTATAAATTCATATTAAAAATCACGTAAAACTAAATTTTTTCACATCATAAGTAGAAGGAAACGGAAGTGTCTTTTGGGAACATAGTGTCTTAAGACTAGTTTCCCGGGTTCCCTCTGCCTACCCTGTTATGTGCGGTATACAGGCTGACGTTAAAAAACATAAGTACTTACTGTAGGTAAAATAAGACCTATATACTCTTTGGCATGTGAAGCTGATTTAATTTTAATAATTTTATTTAGGTAAATATATAGTCCATATATAATAAACATTCTGTGTAACATTCATAATTATGCTTGCACTAAATATAATGAACAAATTTAATCAGCCTAATGCGATTATCTACAGCTCAAAACCCATCAGATACGTAATCAGTGCTATAAATATTTGCAATATGAGGTTTTACTGATACATATAATATTGGAGGCCTGTCACCTGTGTGCACAGAGTGTGACTGTAAATGCGACTCGTTGTGGGTTCGATTTCCACTTGAAGAAATGAAGCATTTAATATTTTATTTCTTTCGTTCTGGTGTTGAAGCAAAGCACAGCGATGAGTTCTGCCACTCAATATGCAATATCTATAGAATTCGGCGGTAAATATGGAACGGATTGTCTTTACACTAGGTTCCCTCTGAATACCCTGATGTGTGCATTATACATCGTGAAGATGAAAAAATAATAATAAAATATTGCAATTGTATCGGTTTATACGAGTATGGTGATACCAATTCGGAAGTTCTTCTTTTCTTTCTTCTCAACACCTAAATTCAAGATAGTGAATGTTAAATAAATATTTTTTCTTTAAAAAACAGATGATGCCATCATTGTGGATGTGGATTTCCTACGTGTCGATTTTTTATATATTTTCTAGTATTTGGCAAAACAAAGTATTTTGAAAGCGGAAATAGTGGAAAATAAAGTGTTTGAACACGAATTAGTCTCTGTCTTGTCTTGTCTATATTTTTTTATTTTCTTTGTCTAGATTTAAAATTTTAAGATTCAGATTTAGTGACATAAATACAAAAAAAAGGTTTGACAAATTTACTGGCAGGTATAGTGTTCAATATCCTCAAAATGCATTCATGTAATAAAACACTCAATAAAAAATAGGAACTCATTTATTTACATACATTCAAAATATATTTACAATGGAAGCTCGTCACTTACCTAGTGAAATGGCAACTTGAGCAAAAGTATTATATAAAAATATTATGCACGACAATATTATGATGACTATTGAAAATTATTAAAAAAAAATAAACTAAAAGAGTAGAAATTCTATGATTGAGAATTATAATAAAGTAAATTAGAAATAGAATAGAAAACGCAAGTTGAAGAGTGTTAGTCCTTGTTTCTTGTACCGTAAAGAGCATTTTCCTCTGC
Organism: Heliconius numata; assembly: GCA_016802625.1. Classification (NCBI taxonomy): domain Eukaryota; kingdom Metazoa; phylum Arthropoda; class Insecta; order Lepidoptera; family Nymphalidae; genus Heliconius; species Heliconius numata. Next base: position 53,453 of record JAEBDU010013383.1, on the reverse strand, counting down.
TAAAGCGTTGCAGTGTGTACCCTTAGAAATATCGATTCAATTAAACCCAGCATTTGTGCCTTGCAAAATTCAATATAATCTACGCGTATAAATTACTTGTTCGCTTGTGAAGGGAACCGCGCCCTAGACTTATATTAATATTGTAAACTTACAACTAAGACACATGGAATGTGATGTATAGAAAAAAAATGTTAGTACTAATAATAAGAAATGGAAATAAAAGACTAAGATGGATCGAAAGGAAGAGCCGAAATATGAAGTCTTTGGACTAAATAATACACAAACATTTTTTTTCGTATCAAATACACATAAGTATGTAAATTTCAAATTTATGAAAAAAAACTTAAAACTACATTGAAAAAAATTGTGACATAATAGAGTTTGATATCACAATACAAGCCCTGCATTCGTTTAGAATAACTAAATTGACGTTATAATACATAATATTCTGGACGAAACTTTGAGAAGCGCTATAACTTCAAATCATCCTCCGACTCACTCTCGCTGGAATACTTATGAAGAGCTTTATGGATTTCTTCCTCAATTTCAACTGCACTCTGATATTTATCGTCCACAGCTAACTTATTATAAGCTATTTTTATATTGGAATCATAATTATTACCACAACAGTAGATACCCTTACGTTTAAGCACGCACACTATTAGGATGTACAGAGAAATGACGATAACTATGACCAGGGCAATTACCAAAACCATATTCAGTTTGTAGTGCCAAATCGCGTTATTTATTTGCGGTAACACTGTTTTGGGGTAACAGTAAAATTTGGACTCAACATCGGACTGGTTGAAAAGTTGGGCATCCTCCAAGCAGGAGGAGCACTGACTGCCGTTGGGTCCTACACAGCTGGCGCAGGTGTAGTGACACGGAAGACACACGAGAGGTGTTTTGGAGTAATTAGCTGATTCCATATCAAATGCTTCGATTGCTGTAGATTTAGCTACGTCGCCCTGTCGCTTAGCGACCGAAGCACCTCCCGCCTCCAAGTACGTAAGGTTACGTCTTCGTGAATTGGCCTGCATTATGATCTCACCGGCGTAAGTCCCCTCTGGGCAACGTTGGTAACATCGACCGTCGTACAAGTGCAAACCCTTGGCGCATTCTAGTGAAAGAGAACAAATATATATAAATACACGAGATAGAACGAGACAGTCCGACACCACCCAGCACCGTACCAGCGTCCATGCAGCGTTGTATGCAGAAGGTCCATTCATGAGGCTCGAAGTCGCAGATAGATTATGAAAACAGGGCTCGAAGGGATATTGTAAGTAGAGTCTCGTCACTGATCTCAGATAATTTTGTTTGTGAATTAATGATAAAACAAACGGACGTTAAAACTAGTGCTGCATGCCAAAGACGTGACAAAATTAAATGAAATCAGGAGAAAAATAACGTTCAACGTTACATGAAATTAATAGGGAAACATTATTTTTAGTAAATTCAAAGCTTTGAGCGGTAGTTATTTTAACGTTAGAAAGTAAAAAGCGAAGCGAACATGCAATACAAACACATGAGAAGCCTATATTTAACGTCAGCTTGGTTTAGACCTATATGTATAACTAGCTTATAAACTAATAGTCCCTAGCAAATACAAAAAAACAGTGATCAGAGACAAGACACTACAAACATCAAATGAAAATCTAGATACATTTTGTAATAAAAGGTTTTTTATTATTACTTTTTCATTCACATCGGATTTTCAATATATACAAATCATTTAGCATTTACATTAATAAATACATTATTTAGATTCTAAGTTATCGCCGATCGATGATTCTTAAATACACCAAAACCATTATAAAAATGAGCTTAACATTTTCTAACACCGAACAATTATTACAATATGAGACAGCTCTCCTTAATCGATAGTGAAGTAAACTTAGAGTAACTTAAGTAGTAGTACTTGAGAAGTTACTTTTACATTTAACTCTAGCTACCAGTCGACGAAAATTTTGTATTCAGTCGTTTTCAATATATGTGAGCAATTTGTACAAGTCTCCAAATTTATTTTTAAAGATAACCTACGTATTTACATATTTAACGTGTTTTTTTTTTAAAGATGGATTGGCAATCACTTGTATGATCACAACCACAGTGGGAAATTAAAATTTTATTCTAATTATTATGTTTAATTATTCACAGGAAGCTACGTATTAGGATTGCGATATTACCTGAGTGACAGGTGTTGATATTAGATATATGGACAAGATACAATATTTACAGAATTCAAATACATAGTTAAATATAAAAATTAAAGATTTGGAGAGGATTTGAATCCTCACTTCTTGAGTAACATTCTCAAGAATTCTGACCAACAAAATTATTCCTCCAATTAAGCCTTTAATTGTAAGATTTTCATTTCCTTCTATTTTAAAATTTCAAACCAGTCCTCTGTAGGAGTATCTGAATATATATTCTTAACATTAAACACGAATAATATTGAATTTCTTGTACAAGTGAATAGCATTTTAGAATAAGCATAAAATAACTAAATGTTTACATTATGAGATATCAAATAAACTATTTACTTTATATAGATAGATAGAAGAACGTCTCAACTGCTGAATATTTAAAATATAATCGCGAAGTAATATGAGTACCCACTTTATGTTATAGGAGTGCTATTTGATCTCGTTCCTATGATGCCGTCTCAGGTACAAACATACATTGCAATTTTCTTTAAGCAACTCTCTAGCGAATACTAAAGATTTAGTAGAGTTGCATTCTGCACACAAGCATATATTCTCTTGAAAGGATTATATAGAATTTTCAATTGCACTTTCCGAATTCGGTTGTGATTTTCCGTCCACCAGAGTACACATTTCATTTACTAAAACTCACTTAGTTTCCTCTATAGGTATAACATTTCTATGAGCTTTCTCGCGTGTTTGTAAATAATTTGAATTAGCCTTGACCTTGTTCATTAAAATATTTTTATTATACAATTAGTGTGTATAGACCGTCCATGTTCGTAATTAAAAGCTTTTCGTGTTTTCTTTTTGTATTAAAATGTTTAAGTTGCTCATATTTATTTAAAAAATAATTATTAAATTAATTATTTAGAGATTGAAACTGAATTAATTTTAAGCTGACAAAGTTAAGATTCTGAGAATTTACAGACCTCAAAGCGAAAGCTTTGCTTATCCTAAAATCCTTCAGTCGTATTTTAAACATTCGTCCTCTAAGTCTCTGGTAGGAGCTCGTGGCTGTCACAAAGGTAATGCCGCTATACACTTAGGAGGTTAGAAGGCAAAATTTAACGTTTTCCAAACTTATTGTATTATACAGGATATGTCCATTTTTATATAACAAAAAGTTGTGGCGAATTTTCGTTCTCACTATACGACTGTAGACGCACATCTCATAATATGTTTTAATAATAAGAAAATATCGCCAGAACCTTCTAGATCATTTTATAACATTTTAAGCTAAATAATTATATATCTATCTATTATGTTTAATAAATAATATTATATAGGAAACACGAGAAATTAAATGCACAACATTTGGTATCGTGTTCAAATAGGTTGCCAATATAATATATGGTTGACGGCAACCAATAAATATCTAGTTACATACATAATTATATGATGCAAAAACGTAACAATTGTAAAAACATATCTATTGTAAAATGGAGGTTTGAGGGTCTCAGTTAACTAACAAATTATACTTCAACATTTAGGCCATCATTGACTAAGTTTAAAGTTTATATTAAAATAGGCTTAAGAAATTTATTATGACCGTTTATTATTAAGGAAAATTATTATCAGATAAAGATAACCTTATAAATATGAAAATATAAAGGTAGCATCCCTCTATAGATTTAAATAAAACAACTCACTTCAGCTTGGAAGACTTTGAGATAAGCTAAAATTATTCATGTTTTAAATTAACAGAGATTGTATTTGCAACATGTTTTTGGCACTGGAAAATTTACAATGGTATTTTACAATAAGGAGACACTAGTTCATGAAATGTTAACATGATGGCCGAATGAAAATAATTATAACAAACAAATCTTAAGTACCCCAGGCATTTTCTAACTATACTTATCATTTATATGATTTACAAACTACATGTCCATTTTCACAATTCAATGCAATTAATTATCCGAGCAAAATGGACGTAATCGATTCGAAATACATAATATTAATCTAATTGCACTTGTTCTCTAGCTCTTTAGTTTTGCCGAATGTGATATTATAAAACACCTAAGAGATTATTGGACATTTTAAATATTAACTAACATTAACAGTTTTTATATCGCAGTCATTCATTCAAGAAACACCGTTTACATTGATTAGTTTTAAAGTATTGAACACCTTCGAAGTTTTAGCGCTACATTTATTTTTAAATAACTGCGATGTAAAAGTTCTTTTTTATTCAGTTACGTATTATATTATTAAATATTATTATTTATTACTAAACCAAGTTAGAAAAATTATATAGATTTGGACTATAGTGAAACAGCTGAAAATAAACTATACCTAAAGTTTCAACTAATGTAAACAGGTTCTTATTTAAGTACGATCGGGGCATCATTGCTTGTGGCAGTATCCGGTAAATATTGTGCTAGTTTTATTATTATTGAAAATTTTATATATAAAAAAATATTATAATATAACATGTTGTACTTATATATTTAATTCAACTAAATTATAAATTTCTAGTAATGCGGCAGCGATGTCGGTTAGTTCCTTGGCAACCGTAAGCGAGCTCGTATTAGGGTTGACGAAAAATATACTGAACGTAAGGGACTATCTATTAAAAACTTCTTTTTAGCTTATCAAAAAAAATAACACAAAGAAAATTATAAAATATAAAACGATTGTTTTATTTACAAAACGAAAAACTGAAAATTACATTCAGCTTATTTTTTGTAACGCTGATAACCCTAAACTCTAGCCTGGGTTCTTATACCAACAGTTTGTGCGTTTACATATATAAAAGCTGCCTTTAATCAAGAAAAGGAAAAGGAAGGAAAACTAGACAGTATAAAGTAAAACAAAATATAGCAACATAATTTTACATTTACTAAAGCAAATCAGATTTAATTAAATAATACTTTTACGAAAAAATTAAGTACTAAATTTATATTTGATAAAGAAAACAATAAAGACCATCTAAAATAAATTCAAAATTAATTAATAATTTTCAAAATTAATTTTCATTCTTGTTAAATTTGAAAATTGGATCAAACGGATTAATTTGTCTTTGATGTTATCTAAATTAATTATATAAAATTAAATTAAAACAATTAAAAAGTATTTTATGGTGCTTTCACTGATTATTTTTGATTTAAAAATTGTTTTAATAGAATTAAATTTTGTTTTTTTTATTGTACATAAAAAATTAATTACAGTTGTATGTTCATTTTTTGATAATTACATTTATACAGATGTTGATTATTGGTTCTTATTAATTAATTCATGAAAGCAATTTGTGTTTACTTCTATACTGTCTTGTTGTAGGAGGGTAGAGTGAAAAGGCACAAACATAGACAGCTTATCCTTGAATTAAATAAATATTGGCTCCAACTTTTTCACATTACTTTTAAGTTTTAATATATATAAATAAAATATTTTAACACCTATTATTACTATACCAACGTTGGTTAAGACATTGGTCTCAAACATATTATAGAAACAAAAATAAAAAAAAAGAATTGGAACCAATACAATGATTAATTAAATAAACAATTTCATTAGCAAATATAAAACATACGTAGTAGTGTGTACTCTCAATAGAAATATGTTCAACTATAATTCCGAGTTTCAAGTACTAGGCTACCAGCACCGCGTAGGAGGCTCGTTCGCAAGCACGGCGCTCGAGGCGGTCTTACATTCTTCTCTATATAACTATCTAATACATTTTGATTATTCTGCTTACTTCTATAGTATATACTAGTTGTTAGTGCGCGTTTTATTCTACTAGGCTGTATTTGGGTAGGGATGGATAGGAATAGAAGGAGCAATAGGCACAAACCTAAGCAGCGGTGGGGCGCTTGGGACGCGTGGGTGCTGCAGCCGCTGGCAGCATACCCTGACTCCACGGCTGGTCCCTCCTCACGGATCTGTAGGAAATAATTAAAGTAAAATAAATAAATTATGGTAAAAATCTAAATATTAGGAGAAAATAGATGTTTGGAATATTCTTCAATTATAATTACATAGGTGTTTCAGGACTACCCACTAACATCGTTGTACTTCATTTACTCAGTATAATGAATATCATAATAAATAAGCTATTTTCTTAAGAAAACCTATACAAATATACTCGTATATCTAGATATTAAATACGAGACTATCTCATATATACAAATTACTAAATACTTAACACAACAGAAAAATATTTTTAGTAAAAATTAATGACTAACAAATATTTTTTTCAATATTAGCAAAATTAAAGACAAAAGTTGTATTATCACAACATAAATAAGGAGAGTAAGCCTCATACCGCATTCGCATGCGATTTCCTTCAGGTCTACATCAGCACAAACGAAATATCTATGAGGCAAAACGTTCCAATTAATATTGCTGGAAATTTCTGCTGTGATCTACTTTTCCAGACAGTTGCACAGGGGCACAAGCGTGTCAGTATAAGCTCGACAAGCTGTGTGTTCGATTCCCACTCAAGAAAAAGAACGGATTTCATTTCTTCGCTCTTGTAAGAAGACAAAGTGCGGTGTTGAAGCCTTTAAGGTCTCGACAAATAAAGGTATGTAAAGTTTATAATAGATAGATATTTTAGTTATTAATTTTATTGTTTTAATTTATTGGATAATTAAAAAAAAATAATCAGATTCTTTTCGCATCGATTGTAATGCGAGATATATAATACGACAATTAATATCAATACCAAAAATTTTTAACTTAACTTTCATATCTTTTAAAAAATAAATACCCACCAATAAATCCACTAATAAAAATAGTTTAAAAAACTTTCAAAATAACTCAAAAACGCTGACTTCAAAGAACAACTAAACCACATTCAAGTAGCATTATCGTACACTTCCCCCAACAATCGACGACCGCACCGTACAAAGTGCCGGGTATCAAGTTATCGACGTGACCGAGACAGTACTTAACTTTTGATAAAGCTGTAAGAGTATCGTGTGTCCGACAGCGAGTGATAAATCACTAATAATCGTTATTGTTAGATTTTCCTCTTTTTTTTTTAAGCTTCACACTATACCCTATATATAGCAAGGCAGAGGGAATCTAGTTAAGACATTTAGATCCCATTAAAACTCCACTTTTCGACAAATTCTGGAGACATTGCGAGTTGAGTGGCGGAACTCGACGCTGCACTTTGCCTCGTTATGAGAAAAAGGAAATTAATATATTAAATTTCCTCGTGTGAGAATCGAACCTGTCACGTTTATAATCTTCCTTTATTAGACAGCTTGTATATATTGTTCGATAAGTGTAATAAAAATGCCATTTTATTATACATATATCAACGTTGTAGGTAAAACATATAAATTTTGTAATAAATATAAGTGTAGTATTATCAGATTTCATGTATTTACGCACTTATGTTGTAGATATGTTAAATTGACATGATGATAATATTGTTCGTAGTTGAGAGATATACTCGTAGCTTTATCTGTAAAACTTCTATCTGTAAATGTTTTAATAGCGATCAAAAATATGTAGTTTATCATATTAAAGTGAACTAATGTGTTGAATAGTTTTAGTTTTATCAGCTTCACGCTGTATCCCGCATATTGCAGGGTAGACAAAGGGAACCTAGTGTTAAGCTATTCCGTTTCATTAATGAAAATACTAATAAACAATAATTCATTCATCCGAGTGGGAATCAAACCCACAAGCGTCACTTTACAGTCACACACTTGTGCCACTGCCATAAATACATATTGTAAGTACGTTACATATTGAAAAAATACAAAATAAAAAAATACTTTCAGTAAAATTTCGAGTATAAGCTATTTTCTATTTCACATATCCTATATTTGTATTTAATTTGATTTATACATTCATCAAATTTTCATTATACGTACAAATAAAATGCTTTTTCCAATTTCATATGGACTATGATTGATGGAGTGACGTGAAAACGAGAAAAAAATAACCGTCTACTCGAGCGTGTGTAGGTAGGTAGAGCTGTAAATATTTTTGCTATTGTTTATTTCTTCATAAGAACACTTATTTTAGTTTTGTTTCCATAAAATATTAATTAAAATAGGTTATTTAACATAACAAATAGGACGATCTAAACAACAAGGTCGTACGGCACGCCATACCAAACTGAAGAAACTCTCCGACGACACACTCCAACATATGGAACATAGAGGCGAGATGAGACTAGAGGATTCAGAAAATGCCAGTTTTTATAGGTGGCTAAATAGGCAGGTCTCTTTGGCTTAGGCCTGAAATCCTGAGGGGGATAAAGAGTTTTTATGTACAATCATACACCACGAAAACACCAGTTGAAGGCTTGGCTAAAGATCCCGAAAATATCCAGGACGTCAGCCTGTATAAGATTAGTATGGCTCTAAAAACAACTGAAAAACAACAAGGCGGCGGGTAATAACGGAATAGCTACGGAACTTCTGAAAGCGGGAGGCAAGCCGGTACTTCAAGTCCTCCAGAAACTCTTACAATTCCGTCATTGTTGATTCCAATTTCAACCAATAGAGGCCAATTTCGACCAAAGTCGGCGTCGAAATGCCAACGTGTATGAATGAATAAAATAACCGAGATCAGCTTAAGTTAAGTATAAAAATTATCTGCTACTTGCGGGATACAGCGTGAAACTGAAAAAAATAATAATATGAACATATATGTATGGCAAATACTCACCGCATGTGAATCATGCCAGACCAGAGCGAGGTCGTCGTCGATAGTGTTCTGTCGCACTTCCTCCGGCACGTCGGGCACCTTCGCGCTCCACAGCGTGCCCGCGTCGCCCGTGGCGCTGGTCTCCGACGCGGCGTGCTCCTGCGCGGGGCTCTCCGTGCCGTAGAAGATCAGCTCCCACTGCGTCAGGGGGCCCGCTACAAGCAAACCAAATGTACTCACTTCTGTGTTTTGTCAAACTTTAATGAAAACTCTCATGTTTTATTTCGTAACGTCGAAACAATTCCGAACGTCATCTTTTCAGTTGCGTAATTAAAATGAATAGTGTGTATACGATTTCAAAGCGTTTTTTGTCTATTGTAAAAAATATAAGGTCACAGAAATTGTATTGAAGCCTTGTATACGTCGTAAAAATGTGGAATCATTAAAAGGGTTAAAAGATTACAGACACAGAAGCATATAAGTGAATTGGTTTTTGAATTGTTTTTGATATAAATTATCTAACCTATTTGGAGTTACTATTAAAATATAGACAAGAAATATAATAAAATTGAAGCTTTCGAATCAAGCGGCATTGTTATTGTGAAATTAAGAAATTGTTATTTTAATAGTAAGCCCAGTACAAAATACATGAAAAAAAAATCACATAAACAAAATATTTCTACAGCATCTAAAAAAAAATTAAAAAAAAGATATAAAATTATTTCAGCGCAATTTCTAGAAAATTAATATGAACGCAAAACACGACATGCAAAGATCACAGCCTGGAACAAGGTGGTGGACGTGCAAGCTCAAACTATGGCGACCAAAACAAAACGCATAAAACGTATCGACGGACAACATGCAAGGTACCATTGGCTTGGAGCGGCGCTGGATATATTCTTTGAATTTTCGGATACTGCTCAAACAAACTCGACATCTTCCGCCCTCTGGCGTCCGACAGAGGGTCCGTCAGGTCCCCTTGCAGGTTCAGACTCAAGTCCGGAACAGCTGACGTTACTCGCAGCGTCGTGCTCTCTATGGGCGAGCGTGTCGCCGGACGACTCTGTTTTCTCTGCGAATTCCTATTGGGATTCTTAGAGTTTTTGTTCTTTTTCCGTTTTACTAATCCCACTGTATATTGTGTAGGCACTATATGAACAGACTTCCCTCTGTTGTTTTTCCTTCCGGCCTGAACGACCACGGGTCGGGTCGCGTTGTTTCTATTCCGGATTATCGGACTCCTGAATGGTATGGGATCATTCTTAGCAGCCGGTATACTCGTCCCGTACATTGTCAAGGACCAATCTTGTAACGTTGCCCGACCTAATTCGAAAGTGAGTAAGTAGATTTTTGTAAATCCCTTATGTATCGATAAATATTAGTAAAGTTTGAAAACTTCCACACGGATTTCGATCTATAAGTTCGTTCTAGACTTTAATATTAGTAAAGTTTTGAATCTCTCGTGACTAAAGTAAGTTTTCTCGTTAAAAGGAAATACTATTGAGTTCTATATATTTTAGATTGTAGCTAAAAACTTCATAAAATAACTCACATAAACCTTAGTAAATCTAATATGGTCGAGCCTTTGAGACTTTTAGCAAACTTTTATACATAATTCAGCATTTTATTTACAATGTCTAAGGACAGTAATATTAAATTTATGTAGCCTTTAGAAGAAAATATAACATTTATTTACTAAAATAAATTTATCTTTTGGAACTTTTAGCGTTTCGAAACATCTTTAGCAGTTGACACAACAAAGTACGATATTCTATACACTCGTGAACCAGCTCGCTACCCATTTTATCGCTTGCATCAGAAAACTTGTAGAGCACTCGATGACGGTCAACACTCCTCGAGCGTGTAAACTTTACTTTCATGAGAAAGTGTGCTGAGAGAAATAAAGATGTCTCCGTTACATCGTATAATAATAGTCGACTTTTGAAAAACACGAATAATATTTAAAAAATTATGGTCTTAGGCCAATTTCTTAAGACTGTTAAATAGATTACAAATATATATAAACATGAAGGATTCATTACTAAATTGAATATTTGTTACACCATTAGAATAATATTTAAACGTAAAAGAATTATTTACAGTTTTTGATGAATATCTATAAAATTAGTATCTTACCCATATAACGTCCTTCGTTAGACACTTCCAGTTGCCACACTCCTAACGGCGCTTCTCCCCACATGTGCACAGACATGAACGGCCAAGAGTTGAAGCCAGCTCGCGATGAGTCGTGAGGCCTGTTGGAGTAGTAATTTTGTTAATTGTTGAATTTATAGGATAATATTATAAAAAAATAGGTTTTTATTGCTATATAGGTAGGGGTATATTATGAGCAATATTGACGTTGTATTCCGCATATAAGAGTAGGCAGAGAGCACCTAGTGTTAAGACACTCACGATTCTTCATTATCGACGAAATTTCAAGTTTATAGTCTCACTCAATATCGAGAATTTTACGATAAAATAAAATATGAAACTAAATCTTTTAGTGAGCTTTTTAAATTTGCAACCATTACTATATTTTACGTTTCGTTTCAATTTATTTTTAGACTTTGAATTTTTTTCTATGACGATGATATGATGTTAAATATTTATTTTGAATCTACTTTCAATCTTTACAATATTAATCTACAAAGAAACTTTAAACACTACGTCTATTTTCAATTAATTGAAAATATCTACATAATTTATAATATAGAGTGATATTATTAAAATAATTTTCCGTCATCGTCACATATATCGAAGAAGATAAAGTACAATTGTTATTAGAAAGTTGACAGGTCGCAATAGAGGAATCAAAACCTCAATAAATCATGAAAGTTATTTTCATGATTTATCGAGGCTATGATTAAACAATGCAGAAAATGGTGGCGCAGTTGGAAAATATTAAATTAAAAATTGTATTTGATAGAGTTCTTTGCTATATGTTTCTATTATTGGTGAAAACCACGCTGTCACGTTGTCTTCCGCCACTCAACAGACGATGTTTAAAAAATGGAGAATAAAGTGCTTAGACAACATTTTCTTTTCAAAAAACATTTATTATTTGATATTAAATAAATGTAGGTAAGTTTGATAATTGAATTGTATGCTTTGCAACTAATTAATTTACTAATGAGTTAATGTAATTTATCCCGCACTTAGCAGGGTAGGCAGAAGGAACCTGAGAATCTAGTGTTAAGATACTCCATTTCTCATTAACACACATTGAATTCTTAAGGCATTGTGTGTTGAGTGGCGGAAGTCAACGCCGCATTTTGCCTCGTTACCAAGACGAGGAAATGAAAATATTAAATTATTCATAGCAAATACGAATCGAACCCACATCCGTCACGTTTACGTATAGCACGCTTGTATGCCCTCTGCACGACAACGGCCTATTTGATTCATATGTAATTAATTAATAAATAATTTATATTTTACCAGTGCCTCTTAATTAACAAAAATATTACTCGATTCATATAAAGATAATAAATGTGTTTTATATACCTACAACATTTTTGTGTTAAAATCATTTTTTACATACTCGTACTAGACCTGTACAAGAATTCAGGCAATTAAAAAATTGTTTCATTTTATATTGACTTAAAAAATATAGCCAAACTATAACTTAAATATAAATATATTTAATGAGAATTCCTCAGAAAGCAGAGAGCAGAGTGTCGTAATATACGAGATTATAGCGTGTAACCAAAAAAAAAATCATATGTTCATATTTTAAAACTCTAAATGCTAAGAAACGAAGTAGGTATACGAATAGGTTTACGGAAAAGCCAATTTCTAAACTGTCAGACCTTTAGAGATGTACTAGAGTATAATTAAGTCACCTCCCTAGAGCAAAACTATTTAATGTTAAATTACTTCACTAATTAGCCGTATAACTTTGAAACGGCGCCATTTGTTGAGCAGGATGCACTTTTCACTGTTTTACTTTGTAGCTTCAGCTAACAATATTTTGTACAAGAAATTTCAGTAGCAATTAGAATATCATAAATTAACGAAACAATAATATTCTCTTTTAGATAACCTTGTGTTCTCAGTTGTAATAATAAAATTGATTTTTTTTTCGGTTTCACATCGTTCTCCGTATATAGCTGTGTAGGCAGAGGTAACCTAGTGTTAATGCACTCCGTTTCCCACTTTTCGCCAACCAAATTTTCTATATTCTTGTCTATTATATCTTGTATATTTCCGCCACCACGGTCTCAAAATAGTATTATATATATAATTTGCATAAAATATGAACATAGCCGTAAGCCACTACGTAAAAAATTACAATTATAAACCAAATAAAATAAATACTTTATAAAAGTATCAAAACATATTGAATTATATCAATTCCAATCATTCATGTCATTGTCAATTTGTACGTGACAAGTATTAATAATTTAAATTGCGCATCTCTGGTACAAAAGAAAATAGTATTGAGCGAACGAACGAGGTTTTATTGTCATATGCATAATATAGAACGTGCAACCGAGTGACACCAAGATTGTATACAAATGAAATTAATTTCAAAACATATTTGCATGTTTAGAGATTTCTGTTATCGGTTTCATTGTAACTTTTCCATAATAGCTTCAGGTATTATAGCGACCGCGCGGCTTCGCCCGCTTGCACTATATAAATACTAATGTACTAATATGCATTCCGTTTCCTTACAATATTATATTGTAATACGAATTTTAAGGGACGCTTGCTAAAATAAAATAGTGATAATTGCAAGCCGTTTTTGAGATTAGCGTGAACAAACGCACAATTAAACAGACAACAAATTCTATTAGGTCATTAAATGTCACCAATAAAATAAAAATCTTAAATATGTTCTATGTACAGATCGTCGATCCTTTGCAATTTTATAATAACTATAGATTATATAAGCATTCATTCCATTCATTCACGTCAATGTCAATTTCACGTGACAAGTATTAAGAACTTAAATGGCACATCTCTATCTATCGCGGAACATTGCATGGAAGGCGTTCCTGCCAACCAGGTTTTATTGCTTCGTATGCTGTTCCAGAGTGACAGAGTGCGCCACTGACTGCCTCCAAGTTCTGTAATTGCGCCGTAAGTTAGTAACGGCGGAGGGATGTATCGTGTATCAGAGCTGAACGTGAACGCGAATGCAATGTAATATAATCGTATATTATACGTCTATGTTACATAATGTGTTTTAATGTTATTTAACAGGAAAATATTATTAATGTTTATGAAAAATGATTTATTTTATAATTATCTTTATATATTATTTTTTAAAAAAAACAATTTCAAATACTAATCATGGCGCATAGTGTGACTGTTAACTCGAGAATATTAAATATTTATATTTTTATTACTTCGCACTAGTGTCGAGGCAAAGCGCACAGAGTTGCTGAGGTTCACCTTCAGAATAGTGTGGAAAATGGAAAAAGGAGTGTCTTAACACTAAGTGCCCTTTGCCTTAATTTTTTAGCACAGCTAAAAAAAAATAATACCTAGATCAAACGTGGTATTTAAGCATAAGATTTAATCATTCCAAATCTAAGATAAATAAGAATATTTATGTGGATTTATTAAAATGGATTAAGGTATTTCAAAATATGAAACGTATTCACAGTATCTCAACCAGAGTTCCGCAAATACCATGTGGCATGTAACAAGCCATTATGCAACGTATCAATGCAAACAGTCATATACGAGTATACATATGAAAATGAATAAATCCTACAACCGAAAATGGTGTGTATTTTTTTTAGTTTTTTTATAGGAAAAAGTTGGGCCGAAATGTTCGTATCGTTAACAATATGTTAAATCTAGTATTTTGATTATTTTGTAATAACACTTAGTTTTGTAGCTTAACGCTGCATCTCACAGCAGAGCAGGCAGATGGAACCTGGGAACCTACTGTTAAGACAATCCGTTCCCGTATTTTTTAAAGGCATGACGTGTTGAATGGTGGAACTCAACGCTGCATCACAATCGTCGCTCTGACAGTCAGTACTGTTCCACCACTCTAGAACAGCCTTTAAAGTTATTATATAAAATACATTTCTATAAACATACCTGGGCGCAAGTAAAGTGACTTTAGTCCCGGCGGGGGAAGTCAAAGCGATCCGTAGATCCCCTCTCCTCGTCGCTTGCAAGGAAACTCGCGCCTGGACGTGCTCCAAGTAGTTGACGCCAGGACAAGCTCCTACATCCAACTGTTGACAAATAACGATACATATTAGCTACATATTAGACTAATAATGCTCAAAATTTCAGCTTTCTAAAATGACGTAGATCTGGGAGCCCTGGGATCTCTGTCTAAGAGTAAACCGAACCGTTATCATTTTAAGTGACGTTTTTCCATTGGAAAGAATGAATATTTTATATTAATTTTTATCTAATAAAAACTTTTTATTTATATTTTCTCTAAGTCCCACCCTGTTATTTTCTTTAAAACATTCAAAAATCCCTCCTTAGAGTAATATTAAAAATATTTACTAAGTAGATGGTGTCTATTATAAGATGTATATCTATTATTACAATAATTACAGTCAAGCCTGGCGTAGACTGTGACATAATAAGGCACTAAATTCCGTAAATTCACAGCCGAGTAATTTCAATGCAAATGCAACCGAGCGCCCGTAATTGTTGCAAATGTCGCGCACCGAGATATAGACTCTCGTCGTATTAGATCGTTTTCAATTCAACATGATTTAAAGTCTCATTGTTTGTTATTATAATTATTATTAT
Organism: Heliconius numata; assembly: GCA_016802625.1. NCBI lineage: Eukaryota > Metazoa > Arthropoda > Insecta > Lepidoptera > Nymphalidae > Heliconius > Heliconius numata. The sequence continues at coordinate 37,893 of JAEBDU010013383.1, read as the reverse complement.
AATTGAATAAGTTTTAAATTAGCTGTGAAAATAATTATTTTGACGTTTATGTATACCGCTTCACGCTGTACCCCACATGAAGGAGGGTAGCCAGAGGAAGCCAAGTGTTAAGAGACTCTGCTCTCTACTTACCACCTAATTTTGGAAGTATTGCGTGTCGAGTGGCGGAACTCAACGCCGCGCTTTGCTCTGACACCAATATTTCATTTCATCGAGTGGGAATCGAACTCATAACCTGTCACGTTTACAGTGACACGCTTGTGTCCCACCCCTGCGGAACTACTGGCCTTAATAGTTAGGCTTTTGGTCGTCAAATTATATTTTTTTTTTCTATATATGATTTCATAGAGATATTATATTTTAGATGGTAGGACTCAAAATGAATATATTATATGAAACAAGCACTATTATATAAATAAATATTAATTTTAACAGTCGCGTTCATACAAAGGCTATAATGGAAAAATACTAGACACTTTTTATTTATAGAAATTAACGTTTTATATAACAGACGATTTATGTAAAATGATGGAGTATTTACTTAGTGTACAACTATACATAGTACCTACTTATATATTTTGTAAAGTAAATAATTTCGTCCGGAATCTACGACGTAGACGACATACCAACATTCCTACCTTGATTCAAGCGGAATTCAAGCCCACAATCAAAGTGTTATACTATAGGAAATTAACCCAACTTCACTCAACATTAAAGTTTATATGAATATTGTAATGTCTTAAGTTATGATTTGTGGAAAAAAGTGTGGTAAACGTCGTTATGATAAGATAAGTAAGTTATTGTAGACAAAATTATTGTTTTTAGTTTATCAAAAAATAAATTTCCTGAAGCGATAGATATATAAAGCTGTTTTACCTTAGTATTATCCAAAATTTTTACTTAAAACAAAATATTCAACAATTTGTGTAACTTACCTGTAAAGTAATAGAGGATCTAGGCGGAACAGCTCGTTGGGGTCTCGGTGCTGCCAGTTCACATCTCCTCTGCGGGGGGACGGTCCTCCAGGTCTTCGCGAGCCGCACCATGCCAGCTGCGTCCAACAGACCGTATCCGAAGGAATGCGACACATTCCGTCCTACCCCATTGATGCGCCATTCTCCACCGATGCTTAGACGTTCCGGTCTTGCAGTGCGTACCACTGTAATATTGTGAATATTTGAACAAAATAGTTTAAAATTCAATCTTATAGAGTAAGTTAATTAATGTGTAGTTTAAAAGATTTCACTAAAAAAATATATAAAATTACAAGGAGTGGGGCGTGATCCATAATTATATTTAAATTCTCGAAAGTCGAGGCTTTATGATAGAACATTCGCAGTTTCAAATTGAGATTTTAAAAAGTGGGGCTTCAGTCCCAAACGGATTTTTTATATATAACTCCCTATTTTATCTCATTTTACTGATAGTTTAACTTTAAAGATCTACATATTCTATGAATGAGATGTCATTGTCAATAATCTCAATTGACTACAGTAGGTACATTGTATCGAGTACATTATAATGATCGCCTATCACGAGTCCGGGATCCGTAATCCCGTAATCCCCAATCTAAATGGCTTTTAGATAACATGCAAAATTTAGCGCGAGTGTATACGAGTACGGTGTTTATTTATGATGAAACTTTTGGGTGTTTAGTTTGGGCTTATTGAATAATGGATGCCTTTCATAATTTGACTAAATGTACTGTAACAGCATATATAAATTTCTAATATTATACTCTATTCACGAAGGCATGAGACAAAAGGTAAACACGACTTATTACAGAACTATTAAAATAATTATTATAGAACCTACTATAATTTTTTAACATATATATATATATGTATAAATAATATTTTGATATATATAAATTATCATAAACATATAACATGATACATGTATAAATTTTGATATTGATATTTTTTTTACAACACTAAGAGGTATAGGAAAAGTCTAAAAAAAATAAACAATCAATTGAAAATGGCACGAACGTTGTATTAAGTATTTTCACGTATAAAATACCTTTCTTTTTAAACAAATATTTCTATTAAGCAAATACTATATCAATATTTTCTCTACATTGTTTATTGTATCTATATTTATAATATGAAACAAACAAACAAGCAATTAATCAAAATGTTTACAGTTTAAATAAAATCCACATGAGTTGTTTACCTTTTTGTTTGTAAAATAAAATGAACACATACGAAAACAATTGCTTATTCCTAGAAAGTATCTGAAAGTTTTGTTATTTTTCATTTAGTAAATATTCAGTAAATAATAAAAATATTATTTTATTAATAATTTACGACTTATCCTGCACACAGCAGACAGAGAGAACTTAGACTAAAGACACTGCATTCCCTATTTTCCGTCGTATTCCAGAGGTATTGCGAGCTGTTATATTTCTTCGAGTGGGATTCGAACTCACAATCTGTCGCATTTATTGTTATTCACCTAATTCCGTCCCTGTGTCACGACTGGCCTCTTATAATTAATTTGGTTTTTTATGAGTGTTGTGTGTTCAGTGAAACTTTTCCCGTTTACGACGAACGCCTGCCTACGCTTTTATGCGGGAAAAAGCGTGAAGCTGTTTTTTTTCTCTTACCAATATGTTGCATGTCCCGCCACGTGAGGTCCCTGTTGGCCTGCAGCGCGAGCGCGCAGATGCCGGCCGCGAGCGGCGCGGACGCGGACGTGCCGGTGTGGCCCGTCGTGCACGAGTGGTGCAGGTCGGTCGTCACCACCTTGGGGAAAGACAAATTAATAATTAAATATTTTTTATCAAATGGCAAAGATATGAAACATTTTTTTTAATTACTTAAATTGATTTTTTGTATTTTTTTTAAAAGAAATCCTTACATTCTTATTGATAGGAGGACCCAATCAAATCAACCCAAATTAATAGCTTTTTTGAGTTCGCAACTACCATTCCCATGTGTATGTTTATGATTTGAACTTGAAACCAATACGTGCTTGCACGTGTTGAAGATATCAAAATTACTGTTCCCATTTGAATCCCATTCAAATTTCTTATCCAACATATGTTAACCATATTACCATAAAATAACAAACTGACCTGCTTCTCGTTGATAGCGCCTGAACTGTAAGTCGCGGCGAGGGTCGAGCTGCACATCTCGGAGTACCAGGGCACCTCGCCGCGCTCCGTCGCTGACGATATGCTCAATGTCCAAATGGAGTTAGTGTAGCCGTCACAGTTGCAATTGTCGTGCTCGCGGCCGCCGTTACCAGACGCCCAGACGAAGATTGAGCCTTTGCCGTTACGACCCTGTACAAGAAAAGTTTAATTTTGATTCGATATTCAAGGACTTTTATATTTAGGGTTCTGTATCTCAAGAAAAAGAATCACGTCAAGTTGTTCGGCTGTCCGTCTGTGAAGAGCATATATCATATCTGAAATTAATATCTAATATTGAAGTCTACGGTCCCATAGAGTCCGTCCCAAAATATACGAGTGTTTATGTATCGTTTTAGCTGTAGTTTGTATGAAATTAATCAAAACCTATATATAGGACACCTGTGGATCTTCTATTATCAAATTTGGCAACAACTCCCGTACACAAGTATCTACTATCTACCTGGAAACCTAGTGTTAACATACTCCCCCTTTTTGAGTGGCAGAAGTCAACACCGCGCTTATACCAGAGCAAGGAAATAAAAATATTCGATATACATATTTTTTACCCGATGACACTTACATTTCCTCTATTGAGAATCGAACCCACAACCTGTCTCATAAACAGACGCACGCATCTATATCACTATATACTACTATATAGTCATTATTCAACATTTATTATATAATTTTACCTAAACAACAAAATATCTATTGTTAACATTAAAACAATTATTAATAAAATAATTGGTTATTGTTAGTTTTATTACATACAATAGACCGACCAAGTTCAATTATAAACAGATTGTATTTATCAACAGTTTATTGTTCTCAAGTACACCTATTAACCATATACATATTACAATGGGAGAGCTCTTGGGAGTAGCTCGGTAGAATTCATTTAATTTTAGTTAGTTCAAGTTCGAATATGTACTTTTCTGAATGAGACTGAAGTATTATAATTTAATATAAATTTTATTTGTATTTTACAAGCAAAAAAAAAACTAAAAACTCTTTTTTTTTTTATTTATATATTAAAAATATATAAGTATGTTAATATTTTAAATGTTTTTTAACTATTTTGACTCGTATGTGACCTCATCAACTATATAATTTAACTTTTCATTAAATAAATGGCCTTATAGTTACAGTAAATTACAGTGTTATTGGAAGCGAGGGCGATTAGTGTGACCAAATAAATTGAAACATAATGCAGTTCACCTAATAATGAAATACGACATAATAATAATAATAAACTGAATTTGTTTAGTAATTTCCACCAAATTTTCGAGACATTTGAGTGGCGGATCTCAACACCGGAATAAGTAAATGAACATAATGTTAAATAATTAATTTCCCCAAATGGGATTCGAATCCACAGCCGTCGCGTTTACAATTAGTGCGCCACAACGGCCTCTAATAATAGAGATGATGCGTAAAAATATTTTCTTTTTTAACCTAAATAGATGGCAGACATTCACTAGGTCAGTAGAGACAAACAACTATTGTTTCTCTAATACAACTTGTTTTGTGGCGTGAAAATACAAAAAGATTTTGTTGCTAAAATCGTTTACAATATTTCTACATTTTAGTCCAAAAAGCCTATAGTTTAGGTTAAAAATTGTTATGTTATTTGAATTATAAAAGGTTACTTAAAAATGTAACACTAAAACAAACATGTAAAATGTTGCCCCAACAAGAACACTGAGAAGCAAGTAGTTAGCTCTTATAATAGTTCAAACGACCATTTGTATTTCCATTAAAATACAAAAAAACTACATAGGTTCAGCAACGATATTTCATTTTCATATGGAGAATTCAAAGAATGCTTTACAGATTTAAAAATAAAAGCTATATTGAAGCCAGTTGTGCCGCAGGAGTACAAGTGTTTGACTGTAAACGCCAATGGCTGTAAATTCGATTCCCACTCGAGGAAATTAAATATTTATTAAATTTATATTTTCATTTCTTCACTCTGGTTTCCTGGCAAAGCGCAGGTTTCAGCTACGCCACTCAACACGCAATGCATTGAGTGGAAAATGGGCACTGGAGTGTCTTAACAGGGTAACAGGGTAGGCAGAGGGAACCTAGCCCTCTGCCTTCCCTGCTGTGTGTGGGATACAACGTGATGAACGAGCTGATTTTAATAAAGTAAAGGAAATTGCAAAAATTGCTTTACGAAAAATGTGAAATAAGAAAATTGAAACTAATAAAATAGGCTAAGCCACGACAGGCGGCACTACTTTTCATCACTTCACATATACATAAAGTCTCAGTCGATTGTAATGTAAATTTTATACTTAAAAGCACGACAAAGAAAATAATTGCATCGTTATAAAAATATTCCTGCAATCCCTTATGTTTTCTTATTTTTCTATTATGTACATTTTTTCAGCTTCACGCTGTATCCCGCAAATAGCCAGAATGCGAAGGGAGCCTTGTGTTAAGACGTTACGTGTTGAGTGGTGAATATTTTTTTTTACACATACTTATTAAGTAAGGATATAATTAAACTCATAAAAATATTGTTTCGCGAAAACAGAAGATACAAGCAAATTGCAAGCATATAGCGAGTGTATAAATGTAAACGAAGAAAATCTATTCAAAATTCGGGTTATATAGTAAATAACTATTCCTACTTTTTTATAACAGAGTAGGCAGAGGGAATCTGGCAACCTAGTGTTAAGAAAATCTGTTCCTATTAAGATACTTCCGTTCGCCACTTTCCGCCGAATTCTGGAGATTAGAGGAGGATTGCGTGCTGAGTGGCGGAACTGAACGCTGCCAACACCTAACGACGCCTAATCCGACGCCTACCTACATATTTATCATTAATAAATAATAATGTTCCAAATAATGATTTAAAATGAAAGTTCATAAATTCAGGGACGAAACCGCCTAAATATTATGCAAATTAATTCGTTCCCGTTTATGGTTAGTTTAGGTCGTTTCGCATAAGCAGATTAGTATGGGGAGTTTATCGGATATATCGAAACATGTGATTATACACGATCCTAGATTAAATAATTTGTAAGTTAAAATAACAGTAGCAGTAACGGTAACGGTAACGGTGAGACCAGTCGTGACGTTGAGACATAAGCGTGTGTCTGTAAAAGCGACAGGTTGTAGGTTCGATTCTCACTCGAGGAAATTAAATATTAAATATTTTCATTTCTTCGCTCTAGTATCGAGGTAAAGCGCGGCGTTGGGTTCCACCACTCAGTTAATTTACACTTCTTCAGGTTCTCTCTGCCTATCCTATATGTGAGATACAGCGTGAAACTAAAAAAAATAATTACAGTACACTATTTAGCGAAAGTTGTTTTATTTTCAAATGGTCGTTTAACCTAAATGGTGGTCATAAAAGAAAAGCTTTACGAGATCATAGTCTTATGTCAAGGAGCACGTAAGAAGAACAAGGAACTAGAGTTACATTATGAGTTAACTTAATATTTTTTTGTATCTTTTATTTTTTAAGCAATTATAACCATAAAACTAAATAACTTCCTTACAAAGTGAAGCTAACAAAATATAATATCCTAATTCTAATATAGTCGTAGCGCAGAACACGCAATCCCTCCAGAATTGGCAGAAAATGGGGGACGGAGTGTTACACTAGGTTCCCTCTGCCTACTCTGCTGTGTGCGGGATTAAGCGTGAAGCTAATTTATCTATTTTTATTTTATTTAATACTAGCGGCCGCTCGCAGCTTCGCCTGTTATTGCTTAGGGGTGAATTCTAATAAACCATGAAATACGTGTTCAATGAAATATTTTTAAGAGTCTCAATTTCAAATTTTATAAAAATCAGTGGCAATTTAAAGATTTTTCCATATAAACTTTCAAGCCCTTATTTACACCCGAACGGGGGACGGGGATTTAGGGGACGAATTAGAATCAACCACGAAACATGTGTTCAATGATATATTTTTAAGAGTCTAAGTTTAAAATTTTATAAAAATCGGTGGCGATTTACAGATTATTCCATACTAACTTTCAACCCCTTATTTGCACCCCTAGGGCATGAATTAAAATGAACTATGAAACATGTATTTAATGAAATATTTTTAAGAGTCTAAATTTCAAATTTTATAAAAATCGGTGGCGATTTGAAGATTTTTCCATACAAACTTTCAACCCCTTATTGACACCCTTAGGGGGTAAATTCTAAAAAACCGTGAAACATGTGTTCAATTAAATATTTTTAAGAGTTTGAATTTAAAATTTTATAAAAATCGGGGGCGTTTTAAAAAAAATTCCGTACAAACTTTCAACCTCAATTTAACTCTTTTAGGGTTAAAATTTTTCAAAATCCCTTCTTAGTGGATGTCCAGATTACGAAAGTAAACATCTGCCCAAATTTCATGTTTCTACGCACAGCGGTTACGGCAGTGCGTGCGTCTTACCTCAGTCAGTGAGGACAAGTCCTTTTATATATATAGATTACTAAATAGTAACTATTTAAAATTTCAATTTCATTACCAGCATGATTGCTGTATAACTTCAATAGCAATATACCAAACAGTACAACTGAAATAAACATAAGAAAAGTAAAATCCACCACTTCTAGTTGCACTTACTGTTGTTTAAAGCGTCTTACGTCACCGTGGAATGCTATAACGCTACAAACTACTAAAGGAATTCCTAATATAAATGTATATAATGTGTAGAAAATATTTTATATCAGTGGATTTATGTTATTTTATATATAACTATCGGGCCGCGCGCGGCTTCGCCTGCGTGAACTACGTTATTATTAATTTCTGTCTCCGTGAGTACCTACGTCCTATATGTGACGTCCATGCAAAATTTGAGACTCCTAGCATTTGTAGTAACGAAGTTTCATACAAATTTTCAACCCCTAAAACAACCCCTTAGAAGTCGAATATTGCAAATTCCCGTCTTAGCGAGCACCTACGTCCTATAAGTAACTCCTAAGCAAAATTTGAGATTCCTAGCACATGTAGTTACTGAGATTTCGTGATGAGTGAGTGACCTTTCGATTTTATATATGGACCGTTTATTTTGAGAGTGGTGTAAGTCCATTTTCTTTTGTTTCGAGAAAATTAAAGGTTAATATGTCAATGATTATGCAATTTCATTTACCGACCGATTTTAAGTTGTTCAAAATATGGGTTTTTTTTGAGAAATTAAACACGGACTAGTTATATATAAAAAAATTACATTAAATTAAGCATGAATTACGTGATAGCTCATTTTTCTCAAAAATGGACTTACACCACTTTCAAAATAAACGGTCCATATATAGATATAGATATCACTTTATCCCATTTCTCGATGGATTTCTCTGGAAATATTCTTTTTATTTTTGCAAAAATTTAGCACTAAATATTTTTCTTAAATTTCCCCGCAAATATTACTAGGAAAGAGAGTTCCACCACTTTTTCTCAATATATCTACATATACCTTAGTAACACCTTCAATGAAAGCTCTCGTAGCTAGCTCCCCTGGTCCGTCCACCGTTTTGCCATCATCGTCAGGTCCCCATGAAGCACTGTAAATGTCTACATGTTGCGGGTTCAAGCTCAGCGAGCGCGCTTCTACTGCATCCGTGACGTCACCATCTAACATTCGGACACCTGGTAAAAGGAAAAGGAATATTATAATTTTATATAAAAACTAGTGGTCCCGGACGCGGCTACGCCCGCTTGAACTATACGAATATTTATTAAATATATTTATGAAATTATTTTCAGTTGTCAATAGAGAGATGCGTTAAGCAAGCTCATTTTGGGTGACGTTTTCTAACAACAAACTTTGCAAATCGTTGCTGAGCAATGGCGGTTGTTATAAACATAGCGGAATAAATTGCATGTCAAATTAATAAGTATTCTAATATATTAATATATATCGAAAATAAGACAAATATGAGAAAAAAAAGTATGCTATGTTCATCCCGAGACCCTCAAGTATCTCTATACGAGTATGTGTATTTTATCACAATTGAATTAGCGGTTTGGCCCTGATTGCGTAAAAGACAGACAGACAGAGTTACTTTCGAATTTATAATATAGGTATGGATTGGTATATAGATCATTCTATTATTCAACAAACAATATATATGTAAAATACAACATATTTTATACCGAGTGAGGGTCAATAAAAAACTCATTATGTACCGAAAACGGTTGTTTAAATATTTCATTCGGGAATTGGAATTTATTCGTTGTGTTCTTTTCCGGGTTTAGAATCCTTTTTCAAGGATGTCGATTAATTTTTCAAAAACGGGCTCAGGTTTCCAAACTCCAAAGCTTGGTATTGTAATATTTTCGCTGTAATGGAATTTTTAATACAAACATGTTTATTAAATAACATTGCATACTTTAAATTTTTATTCGTTGTAAACTAAATTATTATTTATAAAAAATTCGAAAACTAAAAAAAACATTATGCATATTTACTCATTATTGTTTCATTCTTTAAGTTTTTCTAATTTTCTATTAATTTATATAAGTTTAATATGTACCTACTAATAATTATAGCAATATTGTATAATTATGTACTTATGTACAATTTGCATAATTAATTGGATTTAAATCCAAATTAGCGTAATTAATTATATTAACAAGCGTAAGATATATTTCTGCCAATTAGTGGTCCATAAAGGGAGTAATGTAATATATTGTATACTAGTAGTTATCGTTTGCTAATTCGTTCACGTTCTGGTTGACAGAAAATCTACGGATCTAGTGTTAAGACACTCCGTTCCCATTAAGACACTTCCGTTCCCTACTTCCCACTAAATTCTAGAGCCATTGCCACAAAAGTTTATTACAATTTTTACCTACAATAACTTTCTTTTGTCAAAGTATTTTACTGTGAACACAGGTAAATTAGTTTATTAATATTATACTAGTTCCCAAGATAACAGAACAAACGGTATCACACGGTCTTACGAGACTTAAGATGTCGATTATGGGAGCTTAGACACTGCGAGAAATTAATACAATTAATAAATTGTTGCAACGTTTATGAATTAATCCTTATATATAAATACAGCTTCACGCTGTATACCGCACGCAGCAGGGTAGGCAGAGGGAACCTAGTGTTAAGACTCTCCGTTTCCCATTTTCCGCCGTATTTTGTATTCCAGTGGCGGAATTCAACGGCGCGCTTTGCCTGGACACCAGAGCGAAAGAATAGAAATTTAAATAAATATTCCATTTCCTCGAGTGGGGATCGAACCCACCACCAGTCGCACAGTACAGAAAAAAATGCAGCTTATATTTTAAAATATTTTGATTTATTTACCTGAAATTTAAAAGTACTCGTATATTTAATATAATAAAGTAATATTTCCTTGTTTCATAATCTACTTATATTTTCTCATTATATAATTTAAAGGCACGAGCGAGGCAATTTCAGTACTAATTATTTATTCACATATGCACGCAAGTTGGCAATGAGCGTTGTCTCCATTCTGACCTAAAAACGTCTAATTACACGAACTACATACGACTATTTGAGAATGAATGTTTTTATACAAGTTAAAGAAATGCATTGAAACAGAAATTGAATTAATTCTATATATGTAGGTAC
>JAEBDU010013383.1:0-26798 GCA_016802625.1 Heliconius numata | reverse complement strand
TCAAAAAATTCGGCGGAAAATGGGGAACGGAGTGTCTTAACACTACATTCCGCCTGCCTACCCTGCCGTGTGCGGAATGAAGCTTTTCAGAAAAGAAAAACTAAAAAAGGAGTCAAAGCAATCCGTTCTCGACTTTACGTATGTACTTTACGGGATTTTGAAGCAAAAGAAATGTGAAAATAAGTATTACTTCTTTTTATTACTAAGTTACAACATATTTCTGTTTTTTATAAGTTAAACTTACACATTAAACTTTTCATAATTTTAAACGTACAATAAAATTACTAAGAAAGAACATGTTTATTTAAATAAATTATATTAAAGTTAATATTAACTATGTAAATACTCAAGTTTAATAAAAGGTCGCTTTAGAAAAAAAACACACAGAGAATATTTAAAAAGTAAGCCAAGAGTTTACGAGCCAAGTTTATAAGTGTGTCACATTTTATACGTAACTCGAAATTACATCGACTAATGCGGAAAGTTTCAGAACTAAGTACATATTATATTAGACTTGATTTTCATAACTCGTCTCTGAATATATTTATCATATAACAGTATCTTCTTATAAGGTCAAGATTAATTCGTAGGTGAACTTTCATTTCGAAGTCAGTCGTGGCGACGGGCACAAGTTTGCGACTGTAGGTTCGATTCCCACTAGAGGATATGAAATATTTAATATTTTTATTTTCTTGCTCTGGTAACGTAGCATAGCGCAGCGTTGAATTCTGCCACTCAACACGTAATGCCTTCAGAATCCGGACGTGGTTTAATGGGAACTGAGTGTCTTAACACTAGGTTCCCAGGTTCCCTCTGCCTACTCTGCTGTGTGTGAAATACAGCGTGAAGCTAAAAAAACCTTTAATTTTGAAACTTAGGGCAAAAGCTACCAACAAACATTTATGTTTACACAGAACAGCCATAATACTCAAAGACTTGTCGAAGTTTTTGATTGCTTTTAATTGACCCTACGACTCCTACGAGACATCTTAGACAGCTTACAAACTTTGTTTAAACATTTCATCTTTAGAATTTGAAAATGAGCTAACTTAATTAATACTTCAATAATATAAGAAATGTTTATTTATCAAAGGAATCTCTTCGTAGAAAAAAATAATATTAAAAATACTTATAAAATATTAAGTGAAATTTAAGTAGATTTAATATTGTCGTTAGGTATAACTTAACGAAATTAGAAATAGAAATTGTTTGAACCTCTTAAATACATTAACTAATTAATGCTAGGAGTGGTCTTAGTTCTTGGAGTGCACACTACAGGCCAGTGGGAATTATTTTCGTGTTGTATAAAGCTAGCGAGCTAGGTCTAACTTAGGTCAGCTAAGTTCAGTTTCGTATACTGGACTCATTTAGTAAAGCTATTTGCATAGTCTAGTGCCCCTACGAAGTTAACATGATCAACACTTCTAAGTAAAGTTAGACTTCTAAAACTACAGTTTTGTTTTAAAGTTAAAGTTGAGGGCGTCGTGGCGCAGCGGTTCAAAGGTGTGACTGTAACGTGACGGTTGTGGGTTCGATCCCTACTCGAGGAAGTGAAATATTTATTTACGTTTATATTTTCTATTTTCTTCGCTCTGGTATCGCGCAATGCCTCTAGAATTCGGCGGTCTTGTTATGTCTTAACACTAGGTTCCCTCTGCCTACCCTACTGTGTGCGGGATACAGCATGAAGCTGATTTGATTTGATTTTGATTTTGTTTTGTTTTAAAGTTCCCTAGATTTAACTGTTAACCTAGAACACAAACATAAACGTTCTAACTCTCAAGTAAATACTCAGTAGTCATTTCAACACTATGCGCCTATATTATTACACTTTCCATTTATATTACAGAGAAATGGAACACCGGTAGTGATACGAAATATCGCATATCACGATAATAACAATGACCTAATTACCCGTTTTTCAAACCAACATTGAGATTAAAGCCGCGGTAGATGAATCGTGTAATTTCAAACTCGACTGCCTTTGTACGTAAACGTCTCCCTTTGAAAGCGTTAAAACACGTATTTTCAGCTATTATCATGTGAAATATGTAACTAAGCATTAGTATAGCTATAGCAGATGTGTTTTATTATGGACGACCCTGAAAAAAGAGGTAAAAACCCTGAAAATATCGTTAATGTGCTCCACTTAGTTTGTGAAAGGATTGGGAAATTGTTTTAGTGAAACGCTGTGATGTAAATTGAAGGAGGAGCGTCCGTGAAAGGTTCGTAATATCTTTATGTATCTTTTTCTATATGTAGATATTTATCTGTAGATTTATTATGTCTCTCTATAACGCAAATAATATTTTAAAGTTACATACAAATACATAGATATTTAAAACAGTCAATATTTAAAAATAAATGATGTTATATCTAATTATTGAATGCTTCCGTTCCCTTTTTCCCTAGTGTCTGAATGGAAACGGAATTTATTAACACTGGATTACCAGATCACCTCTCTGCCTTCTCTGCTCTATTCGAGATACAGCGTGAAGCTAAATATATACATATATATTGTATCAAACAATCCTGCTTATTACTGAAAAAGCTAGAACCTATCAAATGAAAACAAAAATCAACTAGCCCCGCCCCCCTACTGTAAACACACGACCATATAATAACACTTCGTTTAAAATATATAAATAGTTACTCAAATACTTTGGGTTAAACAATCGGTATTCAATTTTCCAAGCCATAAATGAAAGCAACAAACACAAACAGTACGAAAACTGCAATTTCAAACTCGAGCGACTTTGTTCATGAATGTCACTCGCGACTTGACTTGTGACTTGTGACTTGTGAGCGAGTAAGAGCGAGCAGCTATTTATTTAAAGCCAGTAGTACTTGCTACGAAGATTTATACAAACAAACTCCTTTGACTTGGAGTCAGACGAAGCTTCTGTAAGTAGCGACTGTACCTCGCGATGTTGCTGAAGTTAATTGTTGTCAAATCATCTATATTGGAATAACTTTGGTGTATTTTAAAAAAATAATGAGAGTACTATTATTTTCCAGCTTCACGCTGTATCCCGCACAGAGCAGGGTAGGCAGAAGGGATCTGGGAACCTATCGCTCCTACAGTTACACGCTTGTACCCTCTCGGCCTCCAAAATACTAATTTTCTATATTTATGTAATGTTTCACATGATTTGAATTAATTAGCAGAAAATAATAATAGCAATTTTATACGAGGAGGTAATATTGTGGAAATGTTTGGAATTAGTTTTATTTACAATGAAACGATGCATTCAATTACTTTTCAATATAGAGTAATTTATTATCATCATTCAATTTTGTCAATATAATTGCAATCGACTCCAATATATTAGTATCTTATTAGAAAGTCGTTTTAAATATTTATTTATGTTAGCTTCACGCTGCATCCCGCACATAGCGAGGTAGGCAAAGGGGACCCAGAAACCTAGTCTTATGAAGCGCTTCCGTTCCTTTCACTTTCCTCCCCAAGTCCCCAGAGTGAGAATCGAACCCACCCACAAAATATCGCACCCTCAGGCCTCAATCGCACGCGTGTACATTTACGCCATAACTGGCGTCGTTCTAAATATCTCATATAAAACTAATTTCAACATTAGAAAAAAAAAACATAATTTAAGTTAACATTCCATACAAACATCCAACATAACATATAATATAACATAATTACACGCATTAGTATCAAATGAAGCATCACAAGTTCCTCACACCTCGCGGTTCTGAATACATTCCTGGCGCGGCTGGCGCGACTGGCGCGGCTGGCGTGCCTTGCCAGAGCTGGCATGCTTTCAACCTATTACACCAATAACTAATTGGGGCCCTCACTTACATTATTAGCAATATCGATTACGATGTCTGATTGAGTGCCGTCCTCCGCGCCCTCTAAGTAATTGGTCAGTGGGTTTGGCAAATTGTGAAATTTATGAAGAAAATATTTAACAAAATCTATTTGCTTTTTTATTTTGTATCTATGAAAATTCAATTAATTTAGAATATATTGAAGTTTAGTTATGTGTTTAGGAATCAATTCGGCGTCAGGTAACGAGTCAAAGAGTTCCCTAGAATACTTCCCATGACAAATGCGGTAGAGAAAGAAAAGAGAGACTTCTCTGAGCAAAGGCAAAGAGTCAAGACTTTTACATATAAATAAATAGCACCATTTCCATATTACTTTACTACTACGAGTACTACTTAGTTTCACAGTGTTTCACAGTTGATTTCCCATCACATATATGTACATAATAGAGTTAAGCTTTCAATTTCGGAGAAATTGGAACGTAGACAACAACTATACAATTAAGTCAACAAGCGTCAATTGATCTAAATATATTTAAGACAATGTTTTCTAATAACGTTTATCGTTTTTAGATTAAAGCAATACTTTATATAGGATTCAACTATCAATGTTAGTTACTTTCTAATTAAATTCACTTTTAACTACTTTGTCAGTACAATTGCGAATTGTTCACATTTCGACTTTAAATTATGCTGAAACATTGTTTTCGTCGCCCGTAGGATAGCATTTTACTTGGAAAATCTTGTAAGTTATTCAAATTCATTAATTTGAAATCCTTGGAAGCTCTAAATTAGGCACAATCTTCATAGTGTTAATTTTGAAAAAAATTTTTAAAAAAATCTTATAATTTTGATAATATATATAAATAAAAATAAATAAAGTACTTACATAGTTAGAAACCAAATCCGGGTGATCGGTCTCAAGCCCGTCATCTAATATGGTGACGACGACGCCTCGCCCCGTGACGCCTTCCCGCCATGCTGGTATCACGTTCATATCCAAGCCTCCACCTCGGTTCTAAATAAAAATAAAACTTATATATAAATTCATAACATTATTTTCATATACACATATAAAATAAAACAGCGGTATTTAACGCTGTAATATTGGTATTTTGTTGTATTTAAATTTTTAATAGATATTAAAAGCCATTACATTGCTTGGCTCTGGTAACGAAGCAAAGCCCAGGCTTAATGGCTTCAGAATATGGCGGAAAGTGAGGAACGGAGTGATTTAACACTAGCTTCTCTCTGCTTATCCTTCTATTTTGCGGGGTACAACGTGAAGCTATAGTAACTTTACATATCAACAATTGAATTGGGATAAGTACTTGTGTAGAGAGCAGTTTATACATAGATAAAGCCTAAGGGCTCTCAAATGCCATACACAAAGAGGAAAATGCATGGCACATTTTGCTTAAAACTTTTAAAATTGATTTGAAATATGCTTTGTTAAAAGTTAAAAGTAAAAATTCGTACCGAATATGTGGAGAATTTATATTCGTTTAAAGTATGAGGAATTTCGAAACACGTTACATATATATGAAAACATACAGAGTTTACTCACATACATGTTTTATTTTAATAAAACTCCATAGATATTGAAGTATTCTCTTTTCATTTAAACAAAATCTACATAATAAATACGTCTTCGTGGTATATTAAGAATTCAAAATTTTATACAGATTTAGATTTTTCGTTTTTTGATTAAGATGATACTTATACAACGATACATACTGTTGGTGCTATCTCTGAAAGTCCCTACTTTTAAGTTAGTGAGTGGGCATACTGTCTTAACTACATATTAGACTAATGGTCCTCAAAATTTCAGCTTTGCTAAAATGACGTAGGTCTGGCGGCTCTGGGATCTTGGGCTAGATTGCACGTGAAATTTTATTCTGCCTACCAATGTACATGAAGAGGTAATTATAATATGTGACTAAAGAGAATATAATCCTAATTAATAAAGTAGGTAATTTAATAATTTACACATTCTAAATTAATTTTATTCAGCAGTCATTACAACTGAAATATGTTCTGCTAAAGAATTATAAAGAACATTAAAAAATATAACTCAACTTTCAACAAAATTATAACTTAAAAAGTAAGTATCGTTGTTTTCTTCTTGAATAATAATTAAAAATGTAAACAGCTGTTAACTAAAAAGTAACAACATCCCGTATAACTTTCTAATGCAACAAAATACAAACAAAATTTCTTTTGAATTACTTGGAACTTTTCACAAGCGTAAACAGAGGGAAGCTTTTGATTTTATGCTTAATATTCCTGAAGGTTTTATAAGAGAAGCAAAGTTTTTCTCGTACGCGACGGTTGTGGATTTTTGGATTCTGCACATAGCAAAGTATAGGGAACAGAATCTAATTTAAATACACTGCATTTCTTGAGACGTTACATATTGATTGGGGGAAATTAGGCCACTTTTTGTCTGGTTCCAGAGCAAGGAAAATGGAAAAAAAAATTTACTTCCCCGAGTGGGAATCGAACCCACAGCCGAGCTTACAGCCTCACGCTTGTGCCCCTCCACCACGACGGTCTCTATCCTTGTAATTATAATAATTTATGAAACTTTCAGTTAATTACATATTAGGCATGTAAAATCTTATAATCAAGACACATTGAAGGCAAAGAGCGAAGAGTACTCTCATCAAAGGATAATAAGGCAGAAAATTAGCTATTAGCCGAGACAAGGCGTCTTGTAAGGAGAAAATTAAGATGTAATGGCGCTACGATGTATAGGATTATATGTATCGATAATCCTTTAATACATATATTATACTTTTCAGCTTCATGCTGTACTCCGCATATAGAGAGGGCCTAGTGTTATGTCACTCCTTTACCCACTTTCCGGTAGAACTCAACGCAACGGCCGCAATTTCACAATAAAATATTAATATAGTTTAAGATTATATCAATATAGTTAAATTGGCTACTTCTAGGAATGACTGGACTCTTTTAAGTATATATAGAAGTAATTAAAAAGTAAAAGTAAAATATATATTAAGATTACTTTTAAATAATGTTTACGGCCATATTTGCATGTATTAATAATAACAACATATATATTATTAACAAAAAGTACGGTCCATGAGGCTGAATCCTACTCTATAGTGTAAGAAATAATAGCAAGTAAATAACTTAAGAAAATGCAGCAGTTTGGAAAATTCTCATGCGGTACAGTTTTCGGTGACACATCTCTTTTCCTACTTATAGGTCAGCTTTTCTTGTTTTTCTTTTTCAGGACGTCGACGACGTCGTTCTGTGATATATGTTTCTATATATGTGTATGAATGTATCTCTCGTTTCCTCTATTTGTATGACTAGGTGTATTCGGTTCTACTATAAAAAATGGATGGAAAAAAGAAAACAGTTTTTCTTAATATGCCTGAGATTTTATTTAAAACCAATATGAGACTGAGAAACTTAGTGTTAAGATACTCCATTCTCCATTTTCCGCCGAGCCCCGAAAATAGAAATATTAAATATTTCATTTCGTCGAATAGGAATCGAACCCACAACCCGTCGCGTTTACAGTCACACTTTGCACCCCTGCGCCACGACTGACCTCGAAAGTTTCCGACTTAATATTAATATTTACATATACATATATTATCATTTGAATTTATTATATAAAATACTGTTTAAGTTCACGCACCGATTAATTACTACTATAATTAAATAAATGCAAATATAAATTCAGTAAATAATCATTGATTAATTATTTATTCATCCGAGTGCTCTATCTGCAAATATTATAGGATTATTAAAAAAGATTTCAGCCCGCTTCAATATTTTACTTATTTATTTACTTTTATTTAATTTCAGTATAAAGCAAATATAATCGTGGACTTCTTAAATAAGAATTTTATTCAATATGCAAAAACTTTGAAATTGAGGTCACTTGTGGGGCAGGGGCACAAGCGTGTGACACTCGAGGAAATGAAATATTTAATACTTTCGTTTCTTTGCTTTCGTAACAAGGCAAAGCGCGGTGATGAGATCCACAACTCAACACGTAATGTCCTCCAGAATTCGGCGAAAACTTAAACTAGGTTCCCAGGTTCCCTCTGTCTACCCTACTATGTTCTGGATACAGCATGAATCTAAAAAAATAAGTAAAAGTAAATAAAAAACTTACCAAATACCACATATGCGGCCATTTTGGATCATTTAATTGGAACTTGGAGTCAGCAGAACGCGGCCGCCCTTTCACTCTCGTATGGAGTTCCCGCTTTGAACCCGTTTCCCTTTTCACTGAAGGCGGCCCCGACGGTTTTGTTTCAGCTGAAACAAATTGTATGGAATTAGACGTTATTATCCATTTGCGTGAGGGAACCACATTCTGTGGTATACCCGTATATGAAAGTAGAACGCTCTCTCATAATAATATAAAATCTATTTAAATAGGTAATTTTAATATATAGGTATAGTAAGTAAGCATAACTAATACTAAATTGCAAGTTTTATTATTATTATTTTAATAAACGTCAATTGCAAAGTAAACGCGACGGTGGTGGGTTTGATTCCTACTCAGGGGAATGTAATATTTAATCAACACGCAATGTATCAAGATTTCGGCGGAAAGTAAGGAACGGAAGTATCTTTGTGGGATGGGTTAAAATAAATATCTTAACATTATGTTCCTAGGTTCCCTCTGTCTCCCTTGCTGCGGGATACAGCCTAGAAGCTAAAATAATTTCTCATTCTCCGCATTGCCCTAGAGAAAATAATTATCATGTTTACATACAATATTGTTGTGTATACGAGTATAACGAAGTTGAAGGCATTGTAAAAGAGGAAAGGCCTTTGTGCACGTGAGCACAGGTCAAGCAGAATTTCAGTATACAAATACAATAAGTTACAGTAAAAATGTATGCTCATATTTTCACTTTAGTAGGAAATTAATTTTAAGTTCATATTTAAAATTTTAAACATTTGACGTTAGCTCTTAGAAAGGTGTAATTTAGTAAAAATAATCTTTCATAAATCAATCAATAATCATCATTGGGATTTTCGCTTTATTTTTATTACATTAAAATATTGACACTTTAGAAGCGATGGCAAAATCAATGTAATTTAATATTTCAGCCTTGTTCTGGATTGGAGCAGGATAAGAGGAGAGAACATAGCGTAACGACTCTCCATTCTCCATTCAAGACATTTAAGTAGCAAAACTCAACACTGCACTTTATCTTACCAGATCAAAAAATGAGAATCGAACTCAGAATCTTCGTGATACAGCAAGACCACCACAAAAGGCTCAACATACAAGTTATTTTAAGAATTCTATAAAATAACAAAGTAAAAGACTAGTAGAACGATATCGTAATAAAACGTACTTTTAGAATAAACTTTTACCAGCGACCTAACACCAGGTGCTGCGTTCGTGAGCAGGTAACATTAAATGGTCTAACATTGGGCTATCATGAAAATGAATACAAAGTAAATATACCATAATATACATTTAAATAGAAGCTAGAAAATAAACTACGCAAACGAAACAAACATTTTTAACTTATAGAGAGGCAAGAGGAATTATAATATTACGAATAACTAAAAGAACATAAAGCTTTCTTCACGCTTTTTCCCGCTTTACAGAATTCGAAAAAAAAGAAAAGAAGAAAGCGGAATGCGGAGTGTCTTAACACTCGGTTCTGCCGCCTACCATGCTCCATGTATGATGCTAAAAAAATACGTACCTGTACTGCTTAAATCTTCTAACGTCTGAAAATCTCTTTTCCTTCTCGACAGTATCTTCTGTTGCCGCGCCCATCGCACTCTCCCGTCTCTCTCCAAGCGGGTGTGGTGCTCTTGCGCTGGCAATAGCGAACGCTTTGCTATTGACTTGTGATGAAAGTGGTAGTGGTTCTGGAATATCTGTAACAAGCACAAAAAAATAATATATATTAATATAATAGAATATCGATTTATATGACGTTATTACGTCAAAACAATAAACCTTCTTAATATTTATCTTAAAAACTATTTTGTTAAAGAATTAATGTTAAGTGTATATTACACACATACAAATTTAAATAAGAACGAACTAACGAAATACAATTACTTATCAGTTACTTATTTAATAAAAACTATGTAATTCCGCCACTCAACACGCAATGGCTATAGAAATCGGCAAGTTTTTGGCGGAAAGTGAGGAACGGAGTGACTTAACATTAGATTTCCTTATGCCTGCCCTGCTGTGAGCGGGATAAAGCGTGAAACTAATAAAAAAAATGTATAT
The DNA here is from genome assembly GCA_016802625.1 of Heliconius numata. NCBI lineage: Eukaryota > Metazoa > Arthropoda > Insecta > Lepidoptera > Nymphalidae > Heliconius > Heliconius numata. The sequence continues at coordinate 16,747 of JAEBDU010013383.1, read as the reverse complement.
CCTACTTTCGTAACGTAAAATGGAAGAGCTAAAAGTAATATATGTATATGTTTATTAAAACTATATAATTTTCTCAATAAAAAACGCAATGTGTGAACCTATTTACATCATATAAAACTTAGTATTTAGTGGTGGAGAGAGCTTGACTGGTGTTAATTAAGTTAATATGGTGGGATTTTAAAATCTACTACCATAGTAAAGTCTGGACGCCGCCGTCGCCGAAACTACCGCATTGTGACCGCTTAATTTAAATGTGGTTATCCTTTTACGAAACAAATGATTTTACGCTTCTATGCACTGGAAGCTAACAATGGTTTCCCGATTTCTTTTACGGATTTTTTTTTATTTGTATGTAGAAGCTAACTGAACTAATATCTAGTATACTTACTATTAATTTACGTTAAAGGCAATTAAAAACATCTCTCTAGTGACAAGAGTGGAGAAAAAGTGGAGAATCACCGACGCCCACAACCCCGTGTAAAACAATAAAAAATGAAAGAAGAAACGAAAACATTAAATATTTCATTTCCTCGATTGGAAATCGAACCCACAGCTTGTTACGTTCACAGTAGGAAACTGGCCTCAAATATTTTTTAAAATTTTTCATTATTCAACATTGAAAAATATAGCTCTAAAAATGAATATATCACGATGAAGCCAGCAAGTCTCCAATAAATTTTGAAGCATGTGAAGCAGAAATATCTATTACACTTCGTCTCCTTAAATCTTTTCATATTTAAAATATGTCTTTTAATAAAAATGTTACAAATATATTGGCAGCTATTATAATAATAATAAAAAATAGCGAGGCCACCATAGCAGAATGAGGCAGAATCAATGATCGACAATTTCATTATATTTTTATTTCTATGACAAAATGCGGCACAACAAGTAATTCTGGGAAAAAGTGGAGATAGGAGTGATTTAACACCTTTTTCTCTCTACATACCTTGCTATATTCCATACTACCTATCGCGTTAATTGCTGTTGGTTACTAGAACTATTTAATTATAATCCAAATATAAATATTTCATAGAAACTATCTAATTTATATTTACTCGTAAATAAATTTCCATCACATGTTATTGACAGATAATTATTGTTATAGTTAATTTGATTCCTGTAATCGAAAATTCCTACTAAAACCATTTGTCGCTTGATTCTAGAATCTAGATAGAAACGTAAATTCATTGTTTTATGGTTAAATCATTTCATCATTATGTTGAAATTTTATAAATTATTCAGCTTCAAGATATATCTGGCGTGTATGAGTAGGCAGAGAGAGCCTAGTGTCCAGAGAGAGCATACCCTCCGCTCGCCACTCTCCGCTGGTTTATGGCGGCATTGCATGTCGAATGGCGAAATTAACGTCTTTAATATTTTTCTTATACCTAATTGTATAAATAAAAGTTTTAAAAGCAAAAGCATTCTGCATCATTTAATTTTATATGTCGGTTAAATTTATTTCCTTGTAATCTCGGGTTCCAGGCTAATGGTTTGGGAGACACCAATCTTAGTAACGCTTTATTAATTTCCTCCTTTACTCGAAATTGAATTAGAAATAATAAATGGTACTTTCCTTTTCACCATATATGTATATATGGTTGGAAGGAAGGAAAATATGTGAATAAATACATTAGTAACTTATATTTAAAATGAAAAATCTATTTTAAGAAAGTGTACTCAGTTGAAGTTTCGCTACTCAACACTCAACGCCTCCAGAATTCGGCTAAGTTGGGAACGAAGTTTTCTAACACTAGGTTCACAGGTTCCTTCTAGCCTACTTGGCTCGATTCAGAGTGAAGCTAGAAAAAAATTAATTCTACAAATTTCTAACCAAATTAAATTTTGTAATACGATTGCAGTTGCCCCTTCTTTAATTATTTACCAAGTGCCCCAACTGCATGCCCTCGTAGCGAGTGGCTTACGGTTCCCCTCGTCTCTTGAGATACATAAATTCAAAGAAAACACAGACCCTTGGAGATATTTTTAGCTATCTTACGCCGTTTTACCTTTTTCAATTCTATAAAAAGTAGTAGAGCATGAGCGAAGAATATTTTAGCGGATACCAAAGGTTTTATAACTTAAGTAATAAATCTTGAAAGTCTTGATGTAATATTGAAATATAACGAATTATTGCCTTCGTGAATTGTATGTGTGGTTACTTTTGTATTAGTATTTTTTTAGTTTACGTTCACTAGGGTATACAAAATAACGGAAAAATCGATTTGCTACGGTTTAATCGATATATTTAATCGAGAAATTTATCTATTATACCAACTTAATTAGAACATTGTAGTATCTACATTTAAATCGAATATGAATATATGGAGAAAGTCCAGTAATGTATAAATCTTCTATCTTCTTTTACCTGTTTTCAACTTACTATTGCATTATTATTATTTAAATTACAGCAATCAATTATGATAATGTCTTATCAAACATTGAGAAAAGTAATCAAATATGTATAGATTAGATAATTTAATAATAGTATGTAAATAAATATATAATATTCTAATTAAATGACCTAGAATCCAGACATTACAGTTACTACAGTACTCTATAGTTGCCACATCAATAAATCTTTTAGTAAGTCACTCAGCTACGACTTGTGTGTTTAGATTAAGTAAGATCAAAGAAAGTGCCTGCAAGCTTTTGTTACTAACTTCCTTTGATCTACTTATATCTCACATAAAATACGCTGACGTTATTCATACTGTTTTATTTTCTTTTGAGATTAATGTAATTAGAATTGCCCTATTAGTGTGGGAGGCATCGATGAATGAGGCTTTATATCTTCTTCCTTATATCATTAACTAGAGGCCCGCGCGCGGCTTCGCCTGCGTGAACTACGTTATTATTAATTTCTGTCTCCATGAGTACCTACGTCCTAAAATTTGAGACTCCTAGCATTGGTAGTAACGAAGTTTCATACAAACTTTCAACCCCTAAAACAACACCTTAGAAGTCGAATATTGCAAATTCCCGTCTTAGCGAGCACCTACGTCCTATAAATAACTCGTATGCAAAATTTGAGATTCCTAGCACTTGTAGTTTCAGAGATTTCGTGATGAGTGAGTGACCTTTCGATTTTATATATATAGATAAATAATATAACAACATAAACTCTAATACACTAACAAAATTATATTAAAAAAATCTTCAATTTAATACTTTCCTTTAAAATATTTTTTCATAAATATTATTAAAACAACATTTATCATTTTCAAAGTACATTTTAAAACAAAAACTTCCAACGTATTGTACTAAGAATGAAATACCCGCAGTCATTTATCGCCTACGGGCGACCGCTTCCGTGACCCGTTTACTCGCTCGCCGTTGCTCCTGTGAGCGGAATCAATAGAAAATCTTTACTTTATAGCTTTTCATATTTTTATTACTTCAACTTAGCTCAGAACAAACTTTTATATGACAGGATATATAAAGTAATTTTGAAGTCTTTTGGAAACAACTGTTACAAAATAAAGATGATCAGTTTTACACTGTATCCCGCAAACAGCAGGGTAAGCAGAGGGAACCTAGTGTTAAGACACTCCGTTCCCCACTTTCCACCGTGTGATAAATTCGAAAACAAATAGTATTTTTTCTAGTATTTTCATTTAAAATTCACAAAAACATTTCTAAAACACGTATTCAGGAGACAGGTAAAGTTGGCCATTAGCGGCGTAACGTTTACTGAAAAGCCTGAAAAGATGTTAAGTGTGTCCGCACTCCGCACACGCGCCGGCGGGCGAAGCGCGACCTGGACGTAATCGTGCTACTTAGACAGGTCTCAGGTCTTAGCTGTTCAGCTATAGGTGCTTTGAATATTACCCTGTTTTACAATCAGTTATAGCTTCTTCAATTTCTTATTGACAATTCAATTATTCGTTGAAAATGGATGATAGACATAGATTTGTTTATAAATTTCTCGATTCAACTCAAATAGGTTTCAAATCTAGGAAAAGTCATTGAAATTTTCTTAGAGTGCACTTAATATAAATGAGCGAAAGCAACTGGTATTGAAATTTGATCTTTTCATTCGCTATACCAATAGAAATGGATTAACTATACATATATCAATGGTAGTTTTGTAAATTGGGGGCCGTCATAATGCAGTGGGAGAGGAAACGGATTTTCCTAATACTAGGTTCCCTCTGCCTAAATAAAAAATGAAAATGCTTAAATTAAAAATATTATTAAAAGCATTATTACTGTTACATAAAAAATCAAAATTAGACATATAAATTATTAATTTTAGTGTAAACATTAAGTAAAGAAGATTGAAAGGGCTTAGCTCTAAAAGGTTGAGAGTAATGCGACAGAATAAAAGATTATAAGATCTATCTCTAAAATGTACTGAGCTTTCCTTTTAGGATTACGTCCATGTCGTCAGCTTTTAAATCTCTTATATGATTTACGTTTTTGCAGTGAATTGAATGCAGCTAGCTTATCATTATATTTTATTTAAGGCGATGCAATATTATTCTTAATTAAACTTACTATGATTTTTGTTTTTTTTAGTAGGTTTTAGTAGGTTTGTGAGGAAAACAGGAAATCTTATGAAAAATCACTCCATTCGCCTTTTCCAGTTCTTCCGAACGCGTACTGGGTAGCGGAACCTAACTTCTACTATATCAAAAGATCGGGAAAACACAGAAGCAATCACGGTATTTGTGTAAGATATTTATATAACTACCTACATTTCAACTTCGTTTTTTAATATATGTAAACAATTCTGTCAATCGAAATATATATTTTCTTTTAATTGTGACTTATTATATTGTAATACGTTTCAATAAAAAATGTGAAAATGAATACAATTACAACGAAAATTTATTAAAAAAAGATTTAATGTTTTCCTTAGCGACCATTTAACACAGAGAATGCCATTGTGTGAACGTATAAATGAGAATTTCGATGAAATCTTTGATTACTCAAATATAAATTATTTACATACAAACATACGTATATATTTTATCTTTTGTAAATAAATATGTATAAGCTGTAGCTTTTCATTAGTAACTGAAACATTGTTTCTTTGAAAGTTATAATTAATTACAGTGTTTACCAAGCACTTACTAAATTGTATGTTAAAAGTGATTACAATTTCTGCAGTATATTTCCTCAAATTATGACTGAAAGTGTATTTAGTTACCTACTTAATAACATACAAATATTAGTTTTTAGCTTCAATTTGTAACGAACATAGTGCAAGGTAGTCAGAGGGAACCTAGTGTTATGTCTCCGTTCCCCACTTTCCATAGAATTTTCGTGGCACTGAGTGTTGAGTGACAGAACTCAAAGCTGTATTTATTTCCTTGGTACCAGAGCGAAGAAATCAAACTACTAATAAATAAAACTTCATTCCCCCGAGTAGGATTCGAACCCACAAACGTCACATTACAATCACACACTTGCCCCTGCGCAACGATGATATTATACTAGTTCGTCCAATTAATAAAATGTTATTTTAAAATTGTGTTTAACATTATACACATGAAACCCATTTCCAGCGCCCATACACAGTGATTATTCTCTACGAAAATAAACCAAACACCTACCTTCCTTAAAAATAAAAATAAACCTATCCATATATTAGATCAATACTTTATAAGAAAGCAATCCCCAAACCCATTTCTACCTCAGTCTCTGTAAACCCATATCTATAAATCTTAATAATAATAAGGGTACCAATTGCACGAAAAGTACAATATCTCTACATTTTACGCCTCATAGTGAGGGGGACGCGAAGCGTTACCATGGCAACCGTGGAATGACCTCAGCCATTAATGGTTTGTCCCATTTGTGAAACGGCCGAAGGGAAAAATACTGAAGTGTATTTGTTTTTTAGTTGTAATTTAATGTAAGGTATATAATTATGGAAGTTTAAATTAATTTCTAGATTCCTAATAACAAATAATAATCTTTGAATATTGACAATAATAATAATCTTTACATATTATAATAAGCCAAAAAAGTCGTGGCAGGGCGTGTGACTGTAAATGCAACAGGTCGTGGGTTCGATTCCCATTCGAGGAAAGTTAAATATTTTTATTTCTTCGCTTTGATGTCGAGACGCGGCGTTAAGTTCCGCCACTCAACACCCAATGCTACGCCTCCTGAATTCGGCGGAAAGTGGTGAACGGAGTGCTTTTGATTTATATACGAATAAATACTATGTGAAACCAAAAAACGGAAAACCAAAATTCTAAAGTAGGTAAGCTAGATACACAAAAAGTGAAAACGGTCCGTAGTCAAGGCGACGCGGGTTCTGTAAACAATGCCTTCCTGAAATATATATTCCACAGGCTGTGACCTCCGGAAATTTGGGATACTTTATTCTTTATATATAAACATCTTTTTTTAATATAGACCTTTTGTTTACTAAATTCCTTTAGAGTGAGCTGACCACAAAAAAGTATGGGAAAATATTAACTCATATTCTTATACAAAATTATAAACTGTATAATGTAATAGATCATCTAAATATAGGAGACTCGTGAGGCAGAAGTCCAGTGTCTGGAAACGTGAGTTGCACTTAACACACAATATCTAGATTTTTTTAGTGAAAGTGAGGAAAGAAGTGACGTAACACTAATTTTCTCCTATACACCCTGTTATACGCGGAATACAGCGAGAAGCTAAAAAAAATGTAAAAAAGAAATATTTCAAATACAACAAAAAATATCCAAACCTAGATCCAATGGATAAAATATAAAGAACCATTATAACAAAACAAAAACAATTATAGTTCCAATACAAAAGAACTTTATGAACGAAGCATTCATTCGTGATATCACTTCTTTAAACAACCATATGCAATTTCGACTCTCGATACGATTCTAGCGTCACGCTGTACACTCCGTTCTTCTTTCTCCGCCGAATTCTAGAAGAGCGCGAGTAGAGGAATCGAACCCACTGTCTGAACCAAAATAGTCATACTGTTTATAAAGAATATAGAAACGGAAGGTGCAAAAGTTTCCTTTTCACCAAACCAACGTTCACAAACTGATAGTGAAAATTTATCGCAGCAGACTTCGGGCCGGTGTTGAAATGATTTCTAAGTTACTAAAATTCATTGGAAATAAGATCCGAGCGAACGCAATGTAGTAGAAACGTGAGCTATTGTAAAAGGCGAGGCTTTTACGGCAATGCTACTTCTGGAGACACCACCCCCCCCCACCCCCCCTCAACCCGTCCCGCTCCTAGCGGCAGACAGCGTGCCGCCGTCCTGGTACACATTATTTGGGTTGCATCTTTCATGCACAAAGAAATATGAAGCTTTTAGACTACTTCCTGCGTCGTTATGGAGTGAATTCTTAATTAGGTTGTGATCTAAATGCTTGAATTAGTTTTACGCTGTAACCCGCAGGGAAGGCAGACGGAACCTGGGAACCTAGTGTTAAGACACTTGGTTTCAATAAAGAAATTTTCGTGCCCCACTTTACGCCGAATCCTGGAGGCTGTGCCTTATTTCAATTTTATGATTACGATAATCCTACTACTACTAAGTTCAACTTTCACACAGAAACTACTGAACGGATTCAGATGAAACTTTATATTAATACTAGCGGCCCGCTCGTGGTTTCACCCGCGTGAACTATGTTATTATTAATTTTTGTCTCCATGACTACACTAGTCCGTCCTAGTGACACTACGTCACTAGGACGTAGCTAGTGACGTCTATGCAAAATTTGAGACTCTAGCATTTGTAGTAACGAAGTTTCATACAATCTTTCGACCCCAAAAACAACCCCTTAGAAATCGAATATTGCAAATTCCCATCTTAGCGAGCACCTACGTCCTATAAGTAACTCCTATGCAAAATTTGAGATTCCTAGCACTTGTAGTTTCTGAGATTTCGTGATGAGTGAGTGACCTTTCGATTTTATATATATAGATAACAGCATTGGGCTAAAATTTATATACGAGTTTTGCATAATTTGGCTAAAATACTCGTATAAAAATTAATTTAGGCGTTTGAAGCCCTTTTGTACGGTAGTATTGCAAATTTATAAAAAGCAGAAGAACTCTTGAAGCTTTTTCTATTAGACAAAACGCTACATCAGTTATCTGTATAATAAAACGCTAACAATAAATAAAAACAATCGATAAAGCAGACATAGTAGGTCACGATCTTCTCGATGCCAATACGAAGAGCAAAAGTCTATAGGCAATAACAAAATACGAAAGAAGAATTACAATAGAACAGCCATAACTCGCAGAGTTTTAGCTTTATTGTAGTTCTCGATCGAGTGTCCTACAGTTTTAATTAACCTCGGCTTCAGTTTTCAGTGTATTGTAACGTTAATGTCTTTTTAATATTCAATACAGTTCTCCCCTATCGATAAATAATGGGAGGAGAGAACTGGAACTTGCTAATACTTTTATAATTTGGGTAAGTGTGTTGGGTTTATTTTTAGTATTTTACTTTAATTAAACGTAAAATTTGTATAAAGCATTAAGTATTTTAATATTTAAATAGCAATGGCATATAATAGTTGGATATTTATTGAAGAATGGTGAACTTCATTTGTTTACGGCTCTATCCCCTATATAGCAGGGTGCAGTGGGAACCTGGGAACCTAGTGTAAAAACACTCCACTCCCCACTTTATCACTATCTAATAATAGCACTAGTCAAGAAAAAAGTGATAATTTTTGCATTTTCAAGCTAAAAAATGTTTTCTAAAAATAAGCGGCGCTTCCCATCGTGCTAATGTCCCCGTTTCGATGTACTTTAAAAAATGTTTTAATAATAACCCACTTTTATTGCAACGTTTTATCATAAAATTGCTGGGAAATATTGGTATAATTTACTTTTTCTTTAGTTTTATATTAATATATATTTTTTAAGATTATTCAGGCAGAGGAAAGGGGAACCTTGTCAATTTCTTCGTTGGGAGATTGCGTGTTGATGATAGAACTCAGCGCAGTGCCTTGCCTAGTTACAAGAGAAAGCGAAAATATTAAATAATTTATTGCCCCGAGTGAGAATCGAACCTACAAGTACTGCGTACCCTGCACCACAACTAGCCCCTGGCGTAGCTTAAAACTGGACCCATAAGTAAATCGTTAAACATGTTATTAATCACTTAAAATTAACGGAAATTCAAACAAAGTCAGTTATTCATATTTTATTAGTCCAATAGCTAACCTATTGAACAAGATATTTACAATTTACAATCAATTTCGTCATTTAAATAAGATAATATATAATAATGCCTTCTAACTCTATCAATATTCTCAACAATACATTGTCCCTTTTCCCCCTAATTGCACTTGTTAGTTTGTATTAGGACCACATGATACATCACGTTTAAGTTTATGTATATCTTTAGTTTAACTTCATATTATATTAACAAGCAGGCGCAGGCGTTTTACCCTTTGGGCATTAACCATATTAAGCCATATAATATATTTTTTTTTTTTTATTTTTTTTTTTGTATTTTTATTACCTTTTATTCTCTAAAAAACTAATAAATAGTTAATATTTAAAATTATTATAGCATTTACAGTATAGATATGGATTCGAACCTAAATTATAACAAACTAGCGGACGCGCGCAGCTTCGCCCGCTCATTTGCACCCTTACACACGTGCATGTTGCATGAAACACGTGTTCATTGAATTATTTTTAAGAGTCTAAGTTCCAAATTTTATATAAATCGGTGGCGATATAAATATTTTTCCATACAAACTCTCAACCCCTTATTTGCACTCTTAGGGGGTGAATTCTAAAAAACGGTGAAACACGTGTTCAATGAAATATTTTTAAAAGTCTGAATTTCGAATTTCATAAAAATCGGTGCAGATTTTATTTTTTTTCCATACAAACTTTCTACCCCTATTTCACCCCTTTAGGGTAAAAATTTTTCAAAATCCCTTCTTAGTGGATGTCCAGATTACAAAAGTAAATATCTGTCCAAATTTAACGTTTCTACGCACAGCGGTTACGGCTGTGCGTGCGTCTTACCTCAGTCAGTGAGGACAAGTCCTTTTATATATATAGATTACAATTTACCAACATACCATACAGTATCTTAAATAGCTCCATGAATATTGAAACATCAATCATAATCTACCAACCTCTATATGCATGCATATATGCACCTAAGTCTAGCGTCGCTTATGAACTAGAATCTAGATTAATACATTACCTTGTTTGTACTGTACGGTGACTAAATGATGATACAAACACTGGTTTATCGCGTACGCCAATATTTGACTGACCCGGCCGCGGCCTGTCGTTTAACATATTCGGACGTTTCAATCAAGAATGGCCTGTCTTTGTTTGTTGATTCTCATGGGGAATAGTGATTCTAAATTTTCTAAACTTTGATATATTATTAATAAATCCAATATATTTTGCTCTTAAAGGTCATAATGGCGCAAATCGCAAGTATGTGAGTGTAAATGAGACGGTTCTAGGTTCTATTCTCACTCGGGGGAATATTTAATATTTTCATTTCCTCGCGCGATGTCATAACGAGGCACTCAACTTCCACTGCTTTCAGAATTCGGCGGAAAATTTGGAAAGCATGTGTTTTAATGTGAACTGAGTGGCTTAAGACTAGAGGAAACCCCTAAGGTTCCTCTTCTTAACCAGCTGAATATAGTGTGAAGCTAACAAATCCACACTATGATGATGATGGATCAGCTATCAACTATTATGTACTCATTATCATTAAAACCTTCTATTCCTATATCAGTACCACCATAGATAAAATACGAAAACACTTAATCTTAATTGGTAGAAGCAAGTCCACTGAAGGACCCCGTGATTGCAATCTATATCGATCGACTGTAGAATGTAGACATGTTCGTTCAAATACTCGCTCCACCGCCTCAGAGACGATCATTTAGACACGACGAGCTGCCGACAGTTCAATCGGTATCTGGGAAATTTGTAACTATGCTTCACGAATTCTAAGATATTATAATTTTTGTGATATTTTGTCTTCTGCATTTTATTTTTCAGTTTCACGCTCTTTCCCGTGTGGAGCATGGCCAGAAGGGTTATGACTTTAAGACACTTCGCTCTAAGACTTAACACCGAGCAGAGAGTTCTTAATATACATTTTTAAACAAAACTTTCATAAATAAATATTTAACAGTTGACTTATACATGAAAGTTAGGTTACAAGTATATTTTTTAAAACATAAACTTAATTCTTATAGGCTTAAAATCTATATGTAATGGTGACGCGTATAGTAGCGTACACGTTGTTTGCACTCGGGATATTTACTCTTTACGTAAGATGAGTGCAGATGGTTGCTGGTCCGTAATCCGACTTAATGACACTGGATTCTGAGACTTAAAAGATATTAAATTTAAGCCTTGCTCCTGGTTTACTACAAGCCTAATTATTGTTACTAAAGTTGTTTATTTAAGATATTATAGGTTTTTGAGTTCCGCCACTCAAAACGCATTACCTCCTTCTCTCTACTCAAACTAGTTTGGGAGATAGTGGGGAACCGCAAGGGTTTTAATGAGAACAGAGTGTCTTGACAACTTGGTGAGGAAATTTCCTACCAACTGATATCCATGTCCAATACTTTTGTTATTTTTTTAATTATTCTTGAATAGAGAAATTTTACAATTTTCCTAGTTAACAAACAACAAATTTCCATAAGCTATGGGCGTCGTAAAATTTCTTTTGAAATTATATTTTTAGTTCAAAAATAACAACACTAAGTTCAACGATATCTCCAAGCTGAATTCGAGGCTATGCAAAGATCAGTGAACCGTCGAGCCGAAGTGTTGTGTAAATTAGCTGGTGACGATAACAAAGTTAGTTAACGGTCTTCATAATACAGCCAGATTTCACGAATAGGTATATCTTAAGAACGTTTATTTGTATGAAATTTTAACATATTTCTCAAAACATTTTGCTTAGGTTAAGATTGTTTATTTTAACGTTTATTTTTGTACCTATTTGATATGAAATTATTCTAGTTGTAAAATTGTGGGTTGAGTGCACCAAAGCGCAGAAATGGAAATAATTTAAGTGTAATATATCACTACTGGGGATCGAACCCACAACCATTACATTTACAGTTAGACACTGCCTCTCTGCGCCACTACGGCTTGTATTTAGTTAGGAAGACTTACCAAGTAATATAGTCGTATATGTACAAACATTCTAACATAGCTTCCTAATTATGAAGAGTGCTCTAACAACATAAATTAGTGTGAATTGAGTCTAATTCTCCATACACGTCTAGTTTAGGTGCTAAATATAGGAATGTTAACTGGAAATGACATCGAGTGTCCTAGTTGATTGGTTCGGGTTGATGACATGGTTTCGTCATTTTCCTCCTAGATATCATCATTTAGCAGAGTACCATGTTACCATCATATTTCTGAGGGAACCTAGTGTTAAGACACTTCGTTCCCCATTTCGCTGCGCAAAAGTTTGCTTATTAAACCAAACTTAATACATAATTATACAAAGAGGTTTGCGGAATCGGTTATAGTAGAAAGATGGCACAGTCGAGGCATTAGAGCAAGGCGAATGTATGTTAGCATATGCTAATGCAGGCTTTCAACTCGCATTTGAGATAAATGTATGGTGCACCCATGAAATTTATCTCGGTTTTAGAATTTATTCCCACTGAATTTAAAATTTAAATTAAACGACACGTACCTACGAACTTATGGCTTCCTGGCCAGCTTAAAACTTTAGATTGAAATATTTGCATATAGTAAATAAATTTTGTCTCTTCATCTATATATATAAAATCGAAAGGTCACTCACTCATCACGAAATCTCAGAAACTACAAGTGCTAGGAATCTCAAATTTTGCATAGAAGTTACTTATAGGACGTAGGTGCTCGCTAAGACGGGAATTTACAATATTCGACTTCTAAGGGGTTGTTTTTGGGGTCGCAAGTTTGTATGAAACTTCATTACTACAAATGCTAGGAGTCTCAAATTTTGCATAGACGTCACTAGGACGTAGTCATGGAGACAGAAATTAATAATAACATAGTTCACGCGGGTGAAACCGCGAGCGGGCCGCTAGTTCATTTATATAATTAAACTGTATAAACATTTCATTTATATCAAAAGTCACAGGAATATTAACTTTGTTAAATTATTTGCTTTTAAAATATATTTAGCATTCCCAACAAGACTAAATAGTTATAGTATTTTGTGTATAATTATTTTCAAATATTTCGCATAGAAGGACTAGCTGGAGCACAAAGTTGTAAATATTCGTTGGACGCTGTTAATTACGAAAGTTTTGGAGAAAGGTAGATTTAAAGCGTCAAACACAGTGAATTTAGTTTTACCAAACTTCCCTACAAAATACGGGAGTGAATGAAATATTGTGGCTTCTCGCTTGTTTATCGTTTGAATTTTAGTTAGTCCTTTTAAATGTTGTAGTCAAATGTACTCGTACACCTTTAGGTTATATTAAAACGTGATATATTCATATAAATATTTTTTACTGAAAAGAAATTTTTTATATTTTTATTTTTTCCTTCTGGTGTCGAGGCAAATCTCGGCGTTGGGTTCCTCTAAAGTTCGGCGGAAAGTGAGGAGCAGAATGTTTTATCACTAACCTTCCTTTACTTACCCTGCTACTTGCGGGATAAAGCGTGCAATTTAAAAATAAATTGTAACATTGCAACCTTAAACATTCCCACAGGTCTTTTATTATTAATACCTTGAAGTCAAGCCCAACGTGTATTATAATCATTACCCTTTCTATAAAAAGAAGGTAATTTATAGACATCCATTATTTCCATAATATGTAAATGTAAATATATGACACATGCAATAAGAAAACATTTTATCTTGCAAGCAAAATGAACTAGGTAGAATTTATTTCCATAAAGACTTCTCTCCACAGGAGCCGCTGTCCTTCTGCCTTTATAATTAGACTAGCGGACGCGCGCAGCTTCGCTTGCGTATTTAGGGATGAATTCTAATAAACCACGAAACATATGTTCAATGAAATATTTTTAAGAGTCTAAATTTCAAATTTTATAAAAATCGGTGGCGATTTAAAGATTTTTCCATACAAACTTTTAACCCTTTATTTGCACCCTTAGGGGGTGAATTCTAGAAAACCATGAAACACATGTTCAATTAAATATTTTTAAGAGTCTAAATTAAAAATTTTATAATAATCGGTGGTGTTTTAAAGATTTTTCCATACAAACTTTCAACCCCTTATTTGCACCCTTAGGGGAAGAATTCTAGAAAACCATGAAACATGTGTTCAATTAAATACTTTTAAGAGTCTCAATTTCAAATTTTATAAAAATTGGTGCCGATTTAAAAAAAAATCTATACAAACTTTCAACCCCTTATTTGCACCCTTAGGGGGAGAATTCTAGAAAACGATGAAACACGTGTTCAATTAAATATTTTTAAAAATCTAAATTTCAAATTTTATAAAAATCGGTGCCGATTTAATTTTTTTTCCATACAAACTTTGAACCCCTATTTCACCCCTTTAGGGTTAAAATTTTTCAAAATCCCTTCTTAGTGGATGTCCAGATTACGAAAGTAAACGTCTGTCCAAATTTCACGTTTCTACCATCAGGGGTTACGGCTGTGCGTGCGTCTTACCTCAGTCAGTGAGGACAAGTCCTTTTATATATATAGACTAGTGGACCCGAACGCGGCTACGCCCGCTTGAACTAAACGAATAGTTATTAAATATATTTATGAAATTATTTTCAGTTTTCAATAGAGAGATGCGTTAAGCAAGCTCATTTTGGGTGACGTTTTCTAACGACAAACTTTGCAAATCGTTGCTAAGCAACCGTTGCTAAGCAAATCGTTGTTATTAACATGGCGGAATAAATTGCATGTCAAATTAATAAGTATTTTAATATATTGGTATATATCGATAATATTACAAATATGAGAAAAAAAAGTATCCTATGTTCATCCCGAGACCCTCAAGTATCTCTATATGAGTATTTTTAAAATTAAATTAGCGGTTTGGCCCTGATTGCGTAAAAGACAGACAGACAGACAGAGTTACTTTCAAATTTATAATATAGGTATGGATAAGTACAAATATCTAGGACAAGTCTAGTTAATATCATGTGAGGTAAGCTGGGCTACCACGTATTTGATTAGAAATAACATGGTTTACGTCTGTAAACCTTCTTTCTACAATGTTATATTATTTTATTCTTATCTTTTCTTATTTTTATATAGGTATACCTATCTTCTTTATGGTAAAATGAGTTGAGCGTTATTTATCAGTCCATCGGTTTAGGCATTCAGATGGATAGACAGGAGCCTAGTGTTAAGACACTCTGCTCGCCACTTTCCTAATGAAAATCGAATCCATAACCTTCGCGTTTACACCTACGCTATAAAACAACAGCTTCAATTTTATTAAACATAATAAACTTCTGCAAAGCTTGTGCTTAATGAAATATGGTTGAAACTATGATGCTTCAAAATTAACATGACGCGAGGTACTTTTAGGGACTTTAAGGATAAATAAAGGGTCGCATAAATTAAAACAAAATGTTTTAGCTTACGTTAAGTAAGGAGTGGTACTTGTAGGTGTTTTATGTTTCTTCGTTAATTATTTTCCTCTCATACTAAATTATTCTTGATCACATATTTAAGAAATTTCAGCTTGAGAAGCCGTCTGGAGTCCTGCTGCAGGGGCATCAGCCTACTATTGTAATAGGTTCGATTCCCACTTGAGGAGTGAATAATTAAAAATTCCCTTTATTCTGGTAACGAGCGACGTTGAGATCTGCCACTCAACTCGCAATACCTCGAGAATTCGGCGGAAAGTGAGAAAGAGAAGTGTATTAATGGGAATGGATTGTTAAGACAATCCATCCCATTAACACACTTTTATTAATAAAAGCATAAAAACTCTTTAATACCTGCCTAATTTTCTGCCTATTTTTTTAGCGTGAAGCTATCAAAAAAATAATAGATAAAGCACAATCCGTATTTTCAAAATATATTTTTTTTGGACAGTATTTTAAAATAAGAACAAATAGCAATCACTTAAAAGTTTTCGTTCTTCTATCTTTTATTCAGTAATATCAAAAGAGAGGGCTCATCTCAACAATATTTTACTAGTAAAAAATAGATGTAAATAAAAGTGCCATTAAGATATATTTTTCTGTAACTGTAAATTATAAAAGTTACAACAAAAAGTTATTTAAGTAGATTATGCAAAATATTATTCAAATAATATTTTTTTTAATAAAAGCATTTTTTTTTAACGCACTAAGACTTATATAAAAAATGACCTTTGGTAACACGTTCATATTCCACTTTGAAGAATGTTGATATAAAAAACACCTTTGCCTACTCTGTGCAGTCTAAATGCCCCGTTGAATTCCGTATAAATATATTTATTTCTGCCATCTCTAAAAAAAATATTAACCGCGAATGAAATTAAATTTGCTTATGAAATTAGGTATGCATCATTACAGTTATCTCAAAACAAGGAAAAATCGAACACTACTTTTAGTTTCGTGCATATATAAGTGTAGTTAAAGCGAGACACTCCCCCTGTGCTACTATAACCACAAATATATTTTTAAAGCCTCTCAATTTCTTTTTTTATACATATTTAATCAAACTTTTATATCAGAACATATAATTGCTTCGACAAGAAAACAACTAGTTCATAAAATAACTTTGTTTTAATACTGAAATAACTAGATTAAATGTAGATGAATGTTGAAACTTCGGCAAGAACGGATCCTCTTTAAGTGTGAAAATATAAAAGTTGTA
>JAEBDU010013382.1:42653-84109 GCA_016802625.1 Heliconius numata | reverse complement strand
TCATCACTCTTTGTGGGGGTGTTATTACTGTGATGGATTTGCTCCTTCGTTGGTAGACATGATTGATGATGTCTCTTTGCATTCTCAATGATGGCTCTCCAACTCGTAGGGTTAATCCAAATCAGAATCCTAAGACCGCTGTTGACCTTTCCTTATCTTCTCCTTCTCTTGCTTCCCAGCTATCATGGTCTGTTCTTCCTTCTACCCATGGTAGTGACCACTTCCCTATACTCCTCTCTATACATAATAGACATTCCCCTGCTCCCCCTCTAAATTCTTCCTCTAAATATAATTTAAAACAAGCTAACTGGAATGAGTATGCCGACTCTGTGGATTGCATGTTGGGCAATCTTCCTGAATTCGGTAATTCTGAGAATATCATTCTTTGCTATGATCGTTTTGTCTCTGCCATCTTGTCTGCAGCTGACTCGCATATCCCTAAAAAACACTCCATTCAGAATTGGATGCATTTCAATCCCTGGTGGGATCAGGAATGCTCTGATTCTGTCGATCGGCGAACATCCGCCGAAGAATCATATGCAGCCTGTATGATTATGGAGAATTACATTGAGTACAAGCGCAGAGATGCGAAATTTAGAAACTTAACTGGGAAAAAGAAAAAACTTGGATGGACTAAATTTTGTGAATCCCTTAGTCCTCGTTCCCCTTCCTCACTTGTGTGGACGAATGTTAGGAGATTTCGTCGTTCTCTTAACAATAGTCTCAGTCCTAGTTCCAATAATCCCTCTTTATGGCTTAATGATTTTGCTAACAAACTTGCTCCTCCCTTTGTACCGTCTTATGATTTATTTGTATCCCCACTGATTGAATCTTCGGATGAAATGGATGCTTGTTTTTCATTTGAAGAACTCAATAATGTCTTAACGGATTTGAGAGACACTAGCCCAGGCGAGGATTGTGTTTCTTACTCTTTTATTGCTAGACTAAATGAGAAGTCTAAGCTACATTTTTTAAATTTGATTAACAACATCTTTCAATCAGGTAACATTCCCGAATCCTGGAAATCCCAAATTGTTATTCCCATCCTAAAACCTGGAAAATGTCCCTCTGACCCTAATTCATACAGACCCATTGCCCTAGCATCTGCTTTATCAAAAATTATGGAACGGCTTTTAAAAAAATCGTTTGGAGTGGACAGTGGAAAGCAGAAATATCTTAGCACCCTCTCAATTTGGCTTCAGAAAGGGGTTAAGTACTACAGATAGTCTCAGTGTTTTTACTACAGACATTCGACGAGCATATGCCAAAGGAGAGTATTTGGTTGGTGTTTTTCTAGATGTTGCGTCTGCATATGACAATGTTCTTCTTCCGGTACTCAGGCAAAAATTGCATCAGCTGAGTATTCCGCCGAGGATGACTCATTTCATATGTAATCTGCTGACCGGTAGATCAATATCTGTAAAGCATCCACTTCTTACTATACCTCCCAGACTTGTCTGGCAAGGTTTGCCTCAAGGTTCAGCTCTCAGTCCTCTGCTGTATAATGTATACACTCATGACCTTGAATTGTCTGTCAATAGTTTTTGTAACATTCTTCAATATGCTGACGACATCGTCCTTTACTACAGCTCAAAATCTGTGGAGGACATAACTTATCGTTTAAATACTGCTTTGCACTATCTAAACCAGTGGCTCTCCAATCATGGCTTGGCACTATCAGTAGCAAAGTGCCGGGCGGTAGTGTTTACCAAAAAGAGAGTAACTCCTGATTTCCAAATAGTTTGCGGTAATAATACTATTCAATTAGCAGAAAATGTTAAATTCTTAGGCATGGTTCTCGATAAAAGACTGAACGGAATTGCTCATGCTGAACATATCAGTAAAAAATGTGAAAGCGGCATCAATGCTTTGAGAGCGGTGTCTGGTGTGTGGTGGGGTGCACATCCATATACTCTTAAACTACTGTACAATGCCATAATCCGTTATAAAATAAATATTTGTTGTAAATATTTGTTTTAGACCCCTTTAACAAAGTTGCTACTGAGAAACTCAATAAAATTCAATACAAATGCCTAAGAATTATTATAGGTGCAATGAAGTCTTCCCCCACCAACGCACTGCAGGTGGAATGTGTAGATCCGCCTTTTCCTATCCGTCGACAATTCCTATCTGATCGGTTTGTTGGTAAAATGTTACAGCTTTCTTCCCATCCCCTATGGTCTAAGCTATCTGATTTAGCGGACCTCATCCCTCGAGGCAGGCCTCTCCCTTACTTGCTCAATAGTTTCCTTAAATTTACCTCTATTCCTCATCCCTTGTCATCTTTTCCATCTAATCCTTTATTCCGCACGCCTTATAAGGCTCTAGTACACCATCCTACTGTCATCACTAATCTTGGCCTAATCAAGGGAGATGTTGACACCAACACAAAATTTCAAGCCATAGTAAATGAAAATTTTTCAAACCATGTCCTCATCTTTACAGATGCATCAAAGCTTTCTAAGGAAAGCTGTGTTGGTGCAGCATGCTGGATACCAAAATTCAAAATTATATTACAATTTAAATGTCCTCCCGAATCATCTGTGTTTACTGGTGAGGCTGTTGCTTTGTTAGAAGCAATCCGGTTCACACTCTCCCATGACTTTAAACAGACTGTCATATGTACCGACTCATTAAGCTGTATATTGGCGATAAAGGGAAATCCATTTCGTAGTAAATTAAGGTCTTCAATTATTTTAAGGATTCGTGAAGAACTGTACTCATGTTATCTAAAGGGATTGGATGTTACTTTGGCATGGATTCCAGGGCATTCTGGAATCAGTGGGAACGAATCTGCAGACTCTTGCGCAAAATTAGCCATCCAGTGTGGAAATTTAGATAACTTTTTTATTTCGGCCCAGGATCTGTTGTCACTTGCATTAACTCATTTGGATGTGTCTTGGTCTGAGTTCTGGGAATTATCAAAATCTCAGAAAGGTAAATATTATGCTATGATCCAACCCAATATCCCAAGGCGACCTTGGTTCTTTTCTCAAAAATTAGCTGAACGGAGGATTATATCAACTATTTGTCGTTTGCGCCTTGGGCATGCATGTACACCTGTGCACCTAGCTAAGATCAGGGTCAGGGACCACTCACTGTGTGAGTGTGGCCTGAATGAAAGTTCCCCTTCCCACATCCTTTTCACATGTCCCAAGTTAATTCGTCCCTTGTATGATGTCCTTCCTCATATAGTTCCCCGCCCCCTTAATGTTCAATGTTTGTTAATGTTTATATTTTCTCCTTTGTGTAAGTTTTTATGTAAATATATTAAATATAATAATATTAAAGTATAAGCTAACAATTTTGTAAAATATTACTTAGTACTAACCCTTTACTATGTATATATTGTAATATTTGTATATATATAATATTTATTTATTTTTTACTTATAGGTGAAGGCAGTATCTTAGCTGGATTTCTTTTTAACGTGCATTCTTCTATTGCGTTATATTATCTGTTTTACCGTACATTCTCCTTTGTGTGTTTTCCAATCAACGTGACACTGGCGAAGTGATTAGTGCTGAATTGGGACGCTCGGAACGCCATAAATAAAGAGCATAACATAACATACACTAAAACTTCTTATATTAACAAAAGTTACATTTTCAAATTATGCAAAATTTAATATTCATTATTGTAATGCGAGTTGAAGATATATTTGAGGAATATTCTTTTATAAAATAAATATTTAAAAGATTTAATGTATTACCTGATTCTGCAGATCTGCATTCAATCTTATAACATCTTAAAATGTCAGGTGGTAAGTATAAGAAAATACTTAATAACCATAATTTATTGTTCCTCTTTCCTATATACACACTTCTAACACTTTACACAGCACACTTAACACTGTTTCTATATAACACTTTACACTTATACTCGTTTTAAAAGGCATATTTCCAACAATGACACTGATTTTAAATACTTGAACATCGTCACAATTTTACACCTGGTATGGTTCTTTAAATCTGGCGTTCCGAGCGTGCCAGTTGAGCACACATCACTTCGCCAATGTCACGTTGTATGTAGAAGACAATTTTACACCTTACGAGAGGCAGAATAACGACGTACTCACTCAATCCATCAAAAACGTTACTTTTTGTAGCCGTTACCTTCCTCTTTTATAAATAATTATGTGGGTATTATTATTTTATTTTCTGTAAAATACCCTCATACTGACAATTGTCTTACAAACATTTACAACTAGTGACTTGTACAACACAATGAATTTTTTTTTTATTGTGGATAGGCAAGCATTTGTTCGCTATCTCACCTGGTGGTAAGTGAGGATGCGAACGAAGGTAGAGCATGCTTGCCTAGGTAGTGCCTATTCACTCGTTCTTTAAAGAGGGCCAGGTTATACATGTCGGGGAACAGTTCAGCAGGCAGGGAGTTTCACTCCTTTGCTGTTCGCATTAAGAAAGTGGAGGCGAAGCGCTGCGTACGAAAAGGAGGAATATAGTATATATAGTATATATAGTGTACCGCAGATGGAATGGACATGACGGCTGGCATAGCAATGCTTTATGGGTAATCCCATAAAGCATTGCTATGATTTAAAATTACGGAATGTACTTAACATAACTTAAAGTAGTGTGGTAGTATTTATTTTAATTTGTATTAACTGATTTAATATTTGTTCACTTTAAGATAGTAAATTTTACATTATACTTACTTTTATGACAACATCAAATTAGAATTACACGTTACGAATATTTATTTTTGACGTAAAAATTTCAATTTCCCGCCATTTCATTTGATCACAGATAAAAAAGAGTTAGTAAAGTATTGTCTTATATTCAGCAAGCGCTCCAATGTAGTCAGTTGACGCCACTCGACGGCTTCCATTCACATACTTGTGAGCTATGTTCTTACTAAACGCGTTTCTTGTGAGGAAGCGCATATTGAATTTAACCAAATTTGCATATTGAAATAGTAAAATATTTCAATATGTAAAATATGTTTTTTTTTAATATATATTTAACACATTTTATACGGTTAACATTCATGCACTACTTCTTTCATGCTTATTAACTTATGTTCAGATGACAGTGATAGATTTGTTCTGTTTCCTTTTTATAATTTATAAATATATCAAGAGTAATGCAAAAGCTCAAATAACTTAGACATCCACGTTTATCATGCTTGCAGGTTAGGGATATACTAATACACTCACAACCGTCTAGTCTAGACGGTAGACAAACGCTTGTGACAGATTGGAGCTTGTAGGGGTTTGGCAAGTCTCAACAAGCGTATAAACAAGGCATTTTAATTTGTTGAAGCGTACCAGCGTTGCCAGATTCGGTGAAAAGCGGGATTTTTGAACATTGTAGGTAAAAAAGAAGGATTCTTACGCCAAAATCGACACAATAAATTATAATAATGATGATTTATGTAAATTTGAGTTTTAAGTAAAGCTTCCAATGGATTTTTTCATGGAAAATCATCACTATACTTATAATATATTGGTGTGACTAACTGCAGTTCTACATTAGATGTTCTAGATGTTAAATAGTTATAAGGATATTAGTAGAAAATGCTTATCACGCTCAATAACTCCAACTTCATTTTTCAAAATTAAAAATAGGTACTAGGTAGCCTAGACGCGTAGATCCTGAAGGCCTAATAACTATATAAAAAAAGTTTTATTCAAAACCATTCAAAAAAGTTGAATACAAACTCAAAAATTCATGTTCCATTTCTATTTTTTATTACGTTTATTTTTTCGTAAACATATTTAGCTTACAGATACATTTTTATACCGTTTTACTAAGTATATTATAAATTAGGCGCACCTAAGAAAGCCTTCTAATTCACTTACCTGACCTGTTTCCATCCTATCGACGTGACCTGGATTAAACATTATTTCACCATAACATTTGCTGGGGCGTTAACATTTTGATGAGACGTAAAATTTTTATTTTCTTTGATGGTATTTATATTAAACTTACACATTAATGTATATAAAAATGTATCGATATATCGTACATAACTAATATACTAATATTAAAAAGCCGTAGAGTAGCCGTAGATGCTTGGGGTGCAGTGTCTTAACATTAGGTTGGAAGGTGCTAGGTGCAAAGTGTCTTAACACTAGGCTGCAGTTGAAGATAAAAAAAACTAAGTATATACTTAAATCGAATATCACATAACTATGGCCCCATGCTGATATCTTAATGATGGCTATAAAACTTTAGCACGCCGTAAATTCCAATCATTAATCGCATAAATTTAGGTTAATTAGAAATCCCGCGACAAGTAAATGTTATACTGTAATGTATAATTGCTTACCAATACAATTTCTCAACGTTTCTTGTTAAAGTACTTGATGTACCTACATGTAATTAATTTATTCTAAATTGATGATAATTATGATGAGGTCAGAACTCGTGGCGCAGAGAAACAAGCACGTGACACTCGAGGAAATAAAATATTTAGGTAATATTTTCATTCCTTTGCTTTAGTTCCGCCACTCAACACGCATTGCCTCGAGAATACGACGGAAAGTAGGGAACGAAGTATCTTAACACTACGCTCCCTGCTACAATGAAGCCTGAAGCTGGAAAAAAATATATGATGTAATCTTGGAGGTTGGAAGTACTTTGCTAAATAACTTATTCTGTGTAATTCCTTTTATTCTTATTTTAAAAATACACCAAAGTCCATATACTTACATATCTGTGGTAATTATTTGAAACAATGGGTCGTTAAGATGAATACGTTCTTTTGTTATGAGCTCTATCGATACAGTCTCAAATGTGAGATAGTATGTCATTCTTCGCTTAGCAATATCAAGATATTGATGTTTTCTTCATTCTGAGAAATATATATGTGCTTTGTTTTGAGCGAAACTTCTAGATTTTGGTATTGTCTGAATTTTTAGAAATATTTATTTGAGGATTTTTTTTATTTGTATCACATCTAACTAAAATGAGCAATTAATTTTTCAATTGATTCGTTTTCCTAAATATATGAATAAACAAAACAAACTTTTATTCACAAAATTCTTTTTAATATTTATAGAAGAAGTTGCGAATCGGATCACATAGGAAGTGTTAGAGGCAGGATATCACATTGAACATTTATTAAAAACTTACAGTTACCACATGATCTATTCACACATTTATACGTGCCTTATTAATATTTATTAAATATGTATATATGATAAATACAAAAATATATTTAAAAAGATTATCATTTGAAGTCTCAGTTTAAAATCCAAGGTAGAATTGCAAAAGCGTAGAGATTAATATTTCACCTGTTTTATATAATACTAATCTAAAAAGATCATTCAATAAAATCAAATATTTAACAATGAGTCGTTGAATAAACTGTATCGTAACCATTTATAATTTGAATATTACTTACATAGTCGAAGAACTGTCTTAGACTTTTTCCCACGTATTCAAGATGGCGTATTGTATTTTTTATTTTCAGATTACATACAAAAATATTAGTATGTAGTAAAACATGGCGCATAAATATGTGAAGAGATACTTTATTTTTATTACATACATAGATTGCATTGAGCAATAAAATATATACCTACTATATTCGACACTGAAAAATATTTTTATTCTACATTGATACAATTTCAGTTTAAGACACGTATAATTTTAAAAGCTCCATCATAATTTAATATACATATTGATATTATTGTATTTTAACTAACACAAGTCTTAAAAATAGGAAGATCTCTACAAACTATTTACATAAATGGCTAGTTGAGATGAAAATATATTATACAAATATTTGTTATCTGTTGAAATACATATAAAGAATACGACATCTTCTAATACATTTAAGAAAAAGATGGCGGTACATTTTAGTAGCAATATAAATAAAAATCGTAAAAATATAATATGCTTAAAGCGTAATACAATTTCGTTTGTGCATTCGTAAGCGTTATTAGAAAATTATAAAACTTAAAAAAAAACTTTTAGTATCTAAAGTTTAAATATTACATTATAAATATTAAAATAGAGTGTTAAAACAATAATTACAATAAGATTTGTAAAAACATGTATAATATGGTCAATATATTCTTTGTATATATGTTTTATAGAATAAAGTTGTATATGATAGGAAAATTTCAAAAGGTTTGATACAGATCTATTTACTGATTAAATTACTTTATAAGTGATGCTAATGATATTACAGTTCGTTTCGTATTAATAATAAGCGCTTAAGAGTCCACAAAATGTTTTTGGTCTTATTTTGGTTTGTTACTTTTAAGAAGATTACCGCTTAAAAGGTAAAGTCAAATTTAACTTATTCAAATAAAAAAGGAATTGTCTCTTTACATTTATTTTATAATTTTTAATGGTTATTTTAATTTTTAATTTTTTATATTTATTTATAATTCTATTGTGACATCTAAAACTACGATTTTAGAATATACAGCAACGGCTACGGGTCTTACATCTAAATTTTAACACCTACATATTGCCAAATGTTTAACAGTTAATTCTATAAGCGTTTTCACATCGATCACTTGACATCAATGATAGGTTACACCGAGGGAAACGCAAGGAAGACATTAAGGTAGATACGTCTCATACTTCGCCAGTTCAATAAACTTGCGTTGATGGATTAAATGTATTTTATAAATATAAAAAAATACTCAAAAATACTGACTTACAGCAATTGATTATGGAATGGTATATTTCAAGTTGTTTTATTTCTCTGGTGTTCAGACGTGGTGCATATCCAGAAATCTTGTTAAAGAAGAATCGAGTAATTCACGACATTATAACAAAAATTACAATTTTACAAGAATATTTCCAGCTTTTTCATTATAAATTGCCTTTGAGCGAAGTACAAAACTAATCTAGATGAGATTGAAATCGACTACAATATAACGAAAATTGGAAGCATTAAGTATAACATAATACATTAATCATAGCTTTGGTAATGATAATGGTATATTTGTGCATTTTCCTACGATATGGCACTTAAATAAGTTAAAATATATATTTCAAACTTCTCCAATGAAGTTGAATGGAGAATAATCATTTATTTGAAGCAAAAGCCTTGCAATTGCTGTAATATATAGTCGGCTTATGGATTTAGATCTCTCTTAATAGCGATATGAGTGGCTTACTTTTCTAATACCCAATAACGATAATTATTTGATATCTATATACTAGGGTCGAATGTAAATGTTTTTTTTTATTTTAGTTTCTGATTTAACATTGTATTCAAACATAAAGTTGAGTCAAAAATATCTTGGGGGTATCCAGTCCATACTTAATGTATTTCTGATGATCATTAAAATGCTGGCACCAGTCGATAGCGCAAAATATAAAACTATGCATTTTCATGAGAAAAATAAACAGAAATGGTGAATAACTACTAAGAAAAAACAAAACTAGCTTCCATAGCTCTCTTCCATAGCTAGCTTTCACCTCATGCCAGTATCGATTTATCGAATATTTCAAAGTAATTTTAGCGTTTTGTGAACGGATTGTTGGCATTGCGAGCGGTGGTGCGGGCCGCCGCAGCCGCCGTCTGCGTGCAATTGCATAGGGCGTCGAACATGCGTAGAACGAAGCCTCGCGCCCGCCCAAGCCGCCTTTTTATATTACCTGGAACAGAATGTTCATTTTAGATATATTAACTATGGAAATATAACTATTTTGTGAAGTTATAGTAATAATTTTGATCTTATGCACCAGTTTTTTCCATATACAGGTATATAAAAATAGTACGCTGTATCCCGCATATAGCAGGGTAGGCAAAGGGAACCTAGTGTTAAGACAATCCGTTCCCCACTTTCGAGTAATTTTAACGAATAGATAAGTTACACAGAGACCAAAAAAGTAGGTAAATATCGTCCTATTAATAATTTACTAAGTTACGATAATCAGTTATCAGAGGACTTATTACCTCTACAATGTAATTCAAGAGATTGATGGCTATAAGCTGGAATCTAAAGGCCATAAAATATTGAAAGCGTAGATTAAACTGTATGTATGACATATGATAGATTCTCCGTTTATAAATAAAGCTGGACTCTTGAAATGTTTTCTGTAAAATTATTTTATGAACACTCAATATATATTGTTTGTCATGGGCGTAGGAGTGCCGGTCGGTCCGTGCCTAACCCTGAATAGTTTGGTACCCACGCTAGAATTTTTACCATTTTTACCAACAAAAAAACCTTTCACAAAAAAATCAGCTTGAAACGAACGAAAATATCTCTAGATACGATCATTGCCCATACTGCTTCTTTTCAATTAATTAAATTAGACAATTTAATACCTAGCAAAATGATGTTTCTTTTATAACTAAAAGGTTTTTTACGCATAAAACGCTTTTGTACCTATAGGTAACTGGTAAAAGGTAATAAAATAACATTTATAAACATACTAGCGGCCCGCTCGCGGTTTCACCCGTGTGAAGTATGTTATTATTAATTTCTGTCTCCATGACTACGTCCTAGTGACGTCTATGCAAAATTTGAGACTCCTAGCATTTGTAGTAACGAAGTTTCATACAAACTTTCGACCCCAAAATCAACCCCTTAGAAATCGAATATTGCAAATTCCCATCTTAGCAAGCACCTACGTCCTATAAGTAACTCCTATGCAAAATTTCAGATTCCTAGCACTTGTAGTTTCTGAGATTTCGTGATGAGTGAGTGACCTTTCGATTTTATATATATAGATAGATTAATACTAGCAAAAACATTTGTAAATATATAAAAATAAAACGTTAACCCATCTATCTGTGTAATCTCATTGAAAAGCTTCAGCCGTAGTATAAATATTCGCTACAAAGAACTTGAAAAAAAAAGCTCACAAAACCCAACGAAACGTGCAATCATAAGGCTTTCTAACAAATGCGAAGGTTGACGGTGGTGGAGAATATAGAGGATATTTTCCTTTGATAAAGGTAATGCGAGGTTGCCGTGTCTCCCTGCATCTTCATCATTATTCGCCGTCGCAGTGTTGGTGGCGGTAGCCCCTTTCATCACTCGCCTTATTTCATGAGATCTAGGGATGTGTACGTCTTATGTTTATATTTTTCTTTTTATTTTTTATATTGTTCTATATTTTGTAGGGAGAAAAACCGAGAGAAAATCTTTAAGAGATTCGGAGACCCGTAAGGAAGTATGGTATTTTTAACGTCCCGCTCTATCTCGCATATAGCAGGATAGGCAGAAGGAACCTATGAACCTAGTGTTAAAACACTCCGTTCCTATTAAGATATTTTCGTGTTCCACGTTCCGCTAAATTTTGGAGGCATTGCGTGTTGATTGGCGGAACTCAACGCCGCGCTTTGCTTCGTTCACAGAGCGAGAAATTCATCAATCAAGAAATTACAACGTAACATA
Source organism: Heliconius numata (assembly GCA_016802625.1). NCBI lineage: Eukaryota > Metazoa > Arthropoda > Insecta > Lepidoptera > Nymphalidae > Heliconius > Heliconius numata. The sequence continues at coordinate 72,768 of JAEBDU010013382.1, read as the reverse complement.
TAAGAATAGATAAATGAAATTGATTGATAATATTAAAAACTAAATAAGCCTACGATGTGAACTTTAACGCCAGCAAACTATTTATAAAAATAAAAATAAATTAATTTTATTTCAACCTTTTATTTTAATATGTTAGACAACAATTCTCTTTGTATATATTTTTTAATATAAATAAATATAATTTACCGTGTTACTATAAAGTATAAATAAATTAGCAACCCTAGTTAAAGCGACTATATTATAGAGGGGGTGAATTATTGATCCTCAACGCCAGACAAGAGCCCAGACCTGTGATCGACCGACTGTGCAAAAGGTACAGTTTATGTGAGTGGGATCTTTTACACATTTTTTACTATGATTCGTTTATATCGGGCGTATGTAAAAAATGTTTAATGAATGTGTTTTTAAATGAAAAAGTATCTACAAAAAGAAAAAAAAAAGATTTTCCTAAGTAGAAATTCTGAAAGATAGCGCGTCCAAACAAACGAACAAATCTGACCTAAAGTGTTTCTTTTAATATTTTAAAATATAATTTAAAAATTAAAACTATAAAACTTAACTTTTAAGTTTAAAATGAAAACTACTCTCTCCAGTCTACAATATAAATAATCCTATTATCTAACAAAGGAAGTAGCCGACTGACAACAGTTGTTGAGGATCTTAATTGCGTTCAGAGAAAGTTTCCTCTGTTGGCAAACATTAAATTATTCCATAGAGTTTCATTAACAAACAAGTAGTGTTTCGAAATAGAAGAAAATTGGTTAACGAAATTACCTACATTATATCTTTATAAGATGACATTCAAGATTATCTTTATCAGAATAACAAATAATTATAAAATAATATATTTGTCTACTGTATTATATGTGCATACATATGTAGGTATATGAAGGAGGCCAGTTGTGGTACAGGGGCACAGGCCTGAGACTGTAAAAGCGACGGGCTATGGATTCGATTCCCACTCGGGCAAATGAGATATGTAATATTTTCAGTTCTTCGCTCTGGTGTAGAGACAAAGAGACCCGTTGACTTCCGCCACCCATCACGCAGTGCCTCCAGAATTTGGCGGAAAATAGGGAACTGAGTGTCTTAACACTAGGTTCCCGCTCGCTACTTGCGGGATACAGCGTGAAGTAAAAAAAACAAATGTGCGAAAACACCAAGATGCATTGGTGTAGGACCCTGACCCCTAACCTTATCCCCTATAGTTTTAATTTAATATCTACAATATATATAGCTTATGAAATAACTTTAGTCTTGAAATATTTAGAAAAAGAAATGAATATTATTATGACAATCCACAAATAATTTCCAAAGAACGTGCACATAGCAGTGTGAACGTGACAAAGTGGAACTAAAGTAATGAACTCTACATCCAACTTCATACGAATACGACTGTAATGAAAATGTGAAAATTATTATTGTGTCTAAGCCATTCTTGTATTAAAAAGTAGTAAAACAAATTTTGAAAGTTATTTTTAATGATAATGTTATTAATATTCTTATAAGGGAATATCCTAAATATAAAACAAAAATTAAAGGAAATTGTCCTATCCCCACAATACAATACCTATTTGAAATAGATTATATTCTTTTCTAAACGGTTATTTTAAAATAATTTCGAGTATTTTGTTTAGAAAGGAAAACTTTTAGTGTTATTACTCGTTACTAGATTTATATGCCCCCTTATACCCCTTTTACTCCTCAGTAAAGAGGGTGTCTAGAGTCCCTAAGAAGCAAGCACCTCGAGCCTCGAGCCTCGAGCACAGGTGTCGTCGACCGCAAGGCGGTCCCCTGCTGCTGGACGTTCACCGCACTCGGCTAGACCATTCGCATATCTGAGTAAGCCTGAGCGTTTTATCCCATCTCATGAATTTACTATCACATGTATTTCTTGTGGCGAGAGATTGTAAACGGGAGAAGTTGTGGGTTCGATTTCTAATTGAGGAAAGGAAATATTCACTATTTTCATTTCTTGGCATTAAGTTGCGGCATTCAATACGTAATGCCTCCAGAATTCGGCGAAAAGTGGGGAATGGAGTGTCTTAACAATAGGCTTGTAGGCCTCTGTTAAAAGCGAGATATAGCATGAACCGGAAAAAAACCCTATTTCTTCAAGTAAAAATTTAAAGTAAAATAAAATCACATTTCAACTCAGCCTTGAGGGAGATGGAGATCTCGGTACCTATTGGACAAGATAATTTCATTCGACCGAAGAAGCTTATCAAGGTTCTTAAACTAGATAAAAGTTGTTGTAGATAGACCTGGATGGACCTGAGTGCTCTTTAAGTTTAATTTAGATTCTACCGACGAGCGGTCGTAATTCTGAATGACCAAAAAGGTACACTTTTCGCTTTTTATTTTAGAAACCAGTCAATACAACTGCTATAATAATATCTTAACAATATACCTATATTATAAATGCGAAAGTAACTCTGTCTGTCTTTTACGCAATCAGGGCCAAACCGCTAATTTAATTGTGATAAAATACTCATACAGAGATACTTGAGGGTCTCGGGATGAACATAGGATACTTTTTTTTCTCATATTTGTAATATTTTCGATATATACCAATATATTAAAATACTTATTAATTTGACATGCAATTTATTCCGCTATGTTAATAACAACCATCGTTGCTAAGCAACGATTTGCAAAGTTGGTTGTTAGAAAACGTCACCCAAAATGAGCTTGCTTAACGCATCTCTCTATTGAAAATTGAAAATAATTTCATAAATATATTTAATAAATATTCGTATAGTTCAAGCGGGCGTAGCCGCGTACGGGTCCACTAGTAAGAATATAATATGAAGATATAAAATGAACTAGTGATTTAATTGAAGCGTAAAATAGGCAGAAGCCTATCCTGATATATGCGGGATATAGCGTGTTTTTTTTTTAATTTTCATATTAAAAAGTTACAAGTCAATAGTCTCAAGCGACATAAACTTATTAATATGTTAATTGAGTCTAGATAAATTACTTTGTCGTTAGTTTGATAACATATTAGCATATAGAGGATAATCCAATTCTGTCAATTATTCCATTTTGAAGTTATATGAGATTTGCTACTTTCCATAGAAGACAGACGCTTTTAGCGTTAAGCCCGCCTTTTGTACATTGTTTTTTTGTAATTTTGTACAATAAAGTATATATAAATAAATAAATAAACACATCTATGAAAAATGACAACAAGGTATAGTTTAGATAAACTGTAGATTATTTTATAACACTTTATGTATGTTGTTTTAAGCAATAATAGCCTTATAATGAAATTAACTTAAACATAAAGTAATTTTTGGTCTAATTTTTCTAATGGATTCTTATAAGTTTTTAACTAAAACTAGACTTCAAAATTATAAAATCTTTTTATAATTATTTTTCACTTTTTAGTTCGTTGTTAGAAGTCGGTTTTTCTTTTTGTTAAAAATTAATTTATGTCAAATGAGCTTGAAGCGTGAAGCTGGTTTAAAGAAGCTTATATGTACAAGCGTATATAATTTTAGTTTTTTAAATAATTTGTATGAAGCTTTAAGTAGCTTTAAGAAATGATCATAAAACATGATATTATCATCTAATAAAAAATGAAAATACATATTTCCTACTAATACTAACTAACTGAGATTATTAAAATTAATTATGACGCCTGTAAAAGCTTGAGAGGAAAAGGCTTCCATTAGACAAATTAATTGTCATATCTTAAAAGCTTTTAAATTTAAATAGGGTAATGGCACCAGTAATCGGCATCTTAAGAAAGTAGCTATTTTAATTACATTTTTAAAAAAATATTTACAAAGCTTAAAAAAACTTACGAGCTACAATAATTAAATAAATTTCAAAATCTTCAAATTGCTATAACTTTGTATTGGGCAAAAATAGAAAAAGAAGCTCCAATAGCCATTGATATTTGTCGATAAATAAATGAATAAAAACAAATCAGATTTTATAATGTTCATAGAAATAAGTAGTTGTCTATAATAGTTTAAGTACATTTTAAAATATTTTTTTATTACATAATTAAATAAATTAAATTAAATAACTATTCATAAATTTATTTTAATCCACCAAACATACAAAAATTTATCAAGAATCAAGATATTATGCTGTAATCTTTCATTTATCCTTTTCCAGTCCAAATGATTTTATTGAACTTCCTTTGTGTACGACTCTCTCATTTCCTTTAGCTTCTTTGAAGGGAAAGAAATATTTTTTCATTATAATAAGATACCTTGTATCATTTGGTTCATTTATATGAAAACGTTATATTATGTTATTTTAAAAGATCTCTAGCCTACTATGTGTACGATATGTACCTACTGATGTAGGGTGGGCAGAGAGAATTGTCAAAATACTTCTTTCCCCACTTTTCGTTCAATTTTTAGATATTACGTACTGTGGGATCTAAAGCCACGCACTGTTGTACCAAAACGGGGAATCGAACCCATGTCCATCGCTTTTACGAACCCTGTCCCACTGCGCTATGACGACCTCTACCATGTAAATTTTCTATATTATTATTATTATATACATACAACTTTGTACAAACGAACTCTAATAATAACGTGTTATTTACATAACCTTTTCACATATTAATAACATAATGTTATCTATGTTTTGTTGAGATATGACCTTGTCTTTTATTTGCGCTCCCGTCAAGAGCGTGCCTAGAAGATTTTACCTGATAAGATTGTGGAAAATATTTGTTATATTTATTTGAAAGGAAGATGAAATTCACATGTTGGTACTAATATTAAACTTATTTGTATAACTTATTAGCTGAAGTTTGATATTTTTTTGTATTGTTAAATAATACTAAAAAATAGAAGAGGCCGTCACGGCGCAGGGGCACAAATGTGTGACTTTAACGCGATGGTTGTGGGTTTGAACTCCACTTGGGGGAATGTATTATTCGCTCTGGTACTAAATCAAAAAAAGCTTGGAAAGGAAAAAAAAGGAAAATGGGGAACAGAGTATCTTAACACTAAGTTCCCTCTACCTACCCTACTATATACGGCATACACCGTAAATATGTTATATAACTTTATATTTAATTGTGAAAATACATACAATACAAGGAAAATTAAATAAAAAGAAAATTGTATAAAGAAAATGATTACGTCTTTGTTCGTGACGGAAATTATATCGCTCGGTTTTTTATTATATTATATTGTTTTTTCACCATAAATAAAATAAAACGAAATATGAATATGACATGCGCGTTGAATAGGGAAACTAAACACCGGGCTTGTGGCTTAGTGCTAGCAAATAGTAATTCATTCCCACAAGTGGAGATCGAACCTATACCTCTCGCGTTAAAGTCACACACTTGTGCCACTACGAAAGACGACAATACCTATCATTATAATATTTTTTAAAGGATAAACTCAATACATTTGCAACAGCCAACGTGTATGCCCATTCTCGGCGATATTATTGACGCAAATGGTCCTTGAATTTCAAGCAATATTGTGCTACTCTAGATTTGATGAGTATATTTTTTTATTATATCAATATACTTCATCATTATCGAACGAAGAAGAAAAAGAGAGATCCATGAGTCCTCGCATTAATTTCTTTGATGTATCGGTACTTTAGCTATCGCCTAACATCAAACGGCAATGAGAATGCTGTTATAGAATTATCACGTTAATATGCAATTTCCTAAAACTAGACTTAAATTGAAATAAAATATTTTTAGAGCCCAATATAAGAGAGAGAGAGATTTACTCGCAAAAGCTACAAAAATAGGCAAAGTATTTAATAGAACTATAAGTAGGTATATGTGTGCTCAATAAATTTATCTATAGATACTATAAAAAATAGTAAAAGAATTATTTAGGTGTTAATTGCCATTAACTCGAAAACGTATAAACTCCATAAAATAAAATTATTACGCCGATTTCTAATTAATTAATAATCAGACTTTCTTTGAGTATGGATGTCAAATTATTTAATCTGTAATATCGTTGACTTGATATCACGTAATATACATAGGTACTTCGTACGATTAACCAAGCCAAGAGAATGTTCTATGTTCATAAAGGAGGATTATATGGTATTATAGAGGATTATATGGTATTATAGTGCCAGTAAGCAAGACCACCGTTTAAATCCGAAGAAATATATCTATTATAGATTCAACTCGATTGATGGATCATCGGAGGTCTATGGATAAGATACTTCAGTAGATACCTGTCTATTGCACCTACATGTGCACTGGTTTAGCAGATATTTGTAGGAAAACAATGAATTCTTTTCTCTCTCTCTCTCTCTCTCGCGATTTTTTGTCAATATAGCTTAATACCTTTCGTATCGTACAACAGTTTAAATTCATAAGTTTATAAAATTAATTGTATTAATTAATATCATTATATTTTATTATGAATATATAATTAAATATATATTTAAAGTAATTAATCTAAAATATCATCGACAAATTAATGAAATGAAAATGAGATGAGAGTAATACATATAAAAGCTATCTCGAAGAGCGTTATGAAGCATCTAAAGTCTAGACTTCCGTCTAGCACAATTTCCGCTCATATAAAGGTACATACAACTGATGAAACCTATATAATTATTAGAAAACTAATATAAACTACACTTTACCAACATTTTATAATTCAAATTCAAAATATTCTTTATTTAAATAAACTTATAATAAGCACTTTTGAACCGTCGAATGAACATATGAACAAAAAGCTACCACCGGTTCGGAAGGCAGTTCTGCTGAGAAGAGCCGGCAAGAAACTCAACAGTCTATTACATTAGTTGGCAGCTATCCTGCATTACATTCAATAGACATTAATTCCATACATGTTTGTCTTCTAAATATTCTTGAACAGTGTAATACGCTTTACTTGTTAGAATTTTTTTTACAGCTATTTTAAATTTTGGAAGTGGCAAACCTAGAATACACTGCGGAATTTTATGATATACACGTATGCTCAGACCCATAAAAGATTTATTAACTTTATGGAGGATTTTTATTAATTATAGAAATAATATAACTTCATATATAAACATTGTATTTACTAGGTAGTAAGGCACGTGTAATCCGTTCGTGCGTACGAAAAGCTCTTCAAATAGAAATTTCTCTATAAATAGGCCTTTATGATAATATATTTTTATAATAATATATATTTGTATAGAAAATTAAATTCTAGTAAGCGTTTTTACGTTTAACGGAGTATTCAATGAAATAAAGGTAACGCCCACATTTTCAATAAAAATATTTTCTGATAGTAGGTACACGCCTATACTACGCCCAGTTTATGAAGTTAATTTGAAATATTATTACAGTACAATTGTAATTATATTAACAAAGTTAATTAAGAATAGAAAATTATAAAAAAAAGTAACACGCATATATTTTTGACTCAGCAACCTATTATATTAGATCAACCATTAGCACCGTTGTGGCGTAGTGGCACAAGCATATGGATGTAAACTTGACGGTCGTGGGTTCTATTCCCGTTCGGATGTAATGAATTATATAAAATTTCCACTGTGTTGAATTCCATCACTCAAAATACAATGTCTCAAAAGTTCAACGGGAAGTGGAGAACGGAATGTGCTTAACACTAGGTTCCCCCTGCTTACCCTGCTATCTGCAGGATACAGAGTAAAGCTGAAAAGATTCCTTGAAGTCACTTTAAAATTGATAATATTTCAAACTCTATGTATTTTTTTTACTTAATTTGATTAATATATTAAACATTAGAGCGATTAGAATTTCAAATTTTACAAATTCTTATTGTAATATTAACAGTTTGAAATTGCTATTTAATGAATGATCATCATAGTTGATAAAACTAGAATTATGCTCACAACATAATTCACTTTCCACCGAATTCTGGAGGCATTGCGTGTTATGTGGCGGAACTCAACGCCGCGCATTGGTTTCGATACCAAACTCCAACTTAAAACATAAATTTTATTTATTTTATAACTATAATATAGAAGATATAACAAAATATACTGAGTTAAAAGAAACAAATCACCTTTAGATCTTCACAATATGAGATCAGAGAAGTCTACTGGGGCGTACGAACATCGAACGAGCTTAGTTTAGTATAATTTACTGCCTACAACGTTGTTCAATGGGAAATTACTCGCAATTCGTCTTCTATATGAATAATTTCCGTCATTATTTTCGTATTACTTATTGTACTGTGAAAAGATTTACTAAAAATATTTTTTTTATTTTACTGATATATTTTTTTTCTTATATATTCCTCTTATAATTATAATAGAAAGACCTAGAAATGGGGTTTATAGGCTCTTTATTCGCCCTACGATTAAAAACACTATCTACACTTTACATTCAAAATAGGCTATATAGTTGTGTAAATTAAACCTTTTACTAATATGGTCATCATTCAATGGGGATTACCCCCAACGGAAGATGACCATATATGGTTCTACCAAAGACAATATTGTATGTTATTAAAACTATAAAAATATATATTCTAGTAATTACAAAGAAATATACATACATATATATACATAGAGAAAACTGTATCATTTTAAAATAAATACCTATTTTAAAAAATATTAAAGAAGCAAAGCTTTAGGCTTCGAATGTAAAAACATATTGTTTTAAAATACTCACCGACGCCCGCGTCTTGGGATTCCTGCAACAAAGAATATGCAAATGAAAATCAGCTTCTACGGCGTCATCGTACTAAATAAACTCTCTCAATACGCAAAAGCCGGCAATTCATAATTATAGAAACAAATGGAGTGATGCTACTTGTTTTTTTTGTTAGTTTGTATATACATTTTTAGTGTTTTATTTTTTATTTAAAATTTTTGTACAAAAATGTTTATTTTGTAAAAGAATAGTTGATTTTATTTGTATTTTTAATATTTAATCAGCTTCACGCTGTATCTCTCTGCTATACACAGTATGGTAGGCAAAGGGAACCTGGTCTTAAGACCACTAGAGCGAAGAAATGAAAATAAAATATTTAAATAAATATTTCATTTGTTCGAGTGGGGATCGAACCCACAACCAGTCACGTTTACAAGCACACCTTATGCCACTACGCCACAACTGGCAATACTTTGCATCTATTACATTTAAAGTAGAAATCGTAGGCTCTAAATTTAATCCTCGTGTCTAAGATTGTAGTATTGAATCAGTAAATTTAAGTAGTAATTATGAATAGAATTACCTAGATATCTAGTGATAAATCAGGATGTATCAGAATCAAATTATGCAAGCAATAAAATATCTGTCTTCTATTTAACACTAGATGGATGAAAATGAAACTAATGTACTCTAAAGCATTTTTTTCTTAACTCTATTGGTTAACCTATTAAAAAGGTTTTGTTTTACTTCTTCTTAGTGAAAGTCACATGCACGCTTATCAGTTGTTTGATTATCACTACGCAAACTGTAACTAATATTATAGAGTTTACTAGTACAATAATTTAAACATAATATAAAATACAACTATATATAAATATATTAATATTTTTAGTTTTTGCATTACAAATAATGAGAATAAGATAAACTGTATTTCAAATGTTTTCAATATATATCGCTTGTTTGGTCCAAGAAATTACAGTTTTTAAAATTTTCTTTCCGTCTACATTGACATATTTTTATTTTACAAAAAAAAAGTCCAATTATTATAATTCCTCCAATTCTTAATTAATCCAATCCTCCAACTCCAATTATTAATTTGTTACAATTAATGATCGATTATGAAACAGAAATCTCTATAAAACTTTCTACATAAAAGAAAAACAAACATCCACTATATTTGATCCCCAAATCTGACATAACAAGTTGTCGTCGACCGCAACAGGAAAGGGATCCAATAGATCCTCGAGAGATTTGGTGTAATTACATCTCGTCGAGGGTATTAAGGAAAGTTCGCTTCAGTGATTAATCAACTTATCACTAAATACAAGTGCTTTTTTGGTATTTGCTGTAAAATATATACAAATTAGCTTCACGTCGTATCACACACTAGGTTACTACCTAGTGTTAAGAAGCTCCGTTCTCTATTTTCTGTCAAATTCTGGAGGAATTGCGTGTTGAGTGGACACTAGAGGGAAGAAATGAAAATATACATTTAAATAAATACTTCATTTCTTCGAGTGGGGATCGAACCCCCAACCTGTCGCATACAGTCGCACACTTGTGCACCACAACTGCCCTACACTACCTACTATATAACTGTTGGTAATATTGTTTATCTTGGCGCAGTGGAACTAAGACAGTATTTGTTGTGGGTTCGATATCCACCCTGACGAAATTTAACGAAGACTACGAAGTACGATTATTTACGAAATGACATATGTTGGATGACTGAACCCAAAGTTACACAGTTAACCCAAAACAAGAAGTAGAAACGATAAGGTTTTTAAATATAATTAAACCGGACCTATAGTCTTCTTCTGTACCTACTCGTATGTTACAAACAGTTAGAACCCTAGGTTCCCAGGTTCCCTCTGCCTACTCTGCTATATGCGGGAAAAGCTTTCATTAAAAAAATACATTAAAGTAAGTAATAAATGGACCGTAATAACTATAATGTTCGCAACAATTTAAGCTCCTTGGCTTATGAGTATTTTATGAGTTTATAAGCTTTAGACTAAGCTTAGAAATATCGATAAATTATTTAATTAAAATTTCTCTGGCATCGTACTCGATTGTTATATTCTAATAGAACGTAATGACAATGCTATATCAACACATTTTGAGGCCGTTGTGACGATTTGTATTGTAAGGCGATGGTTGTAGGTTCGATTTCCTTTTAATTTATGAATATTTTCATTTCTTCGCACTGGCACCAAAGCGAAAATCCGGCGTTAGGTTCCGTCACTCAACACGCAATGCGTGTGTGTTAACACTAAGTTCCCTCTGCCTACCCTACTATGTGCGGGATAAATTTATTTACAAAAGTACTCAACCGATCATCATGAAACTTTGCACACATATTACTAGAGGTATTAAAAAGGACATAGGATACTTTAAATTTCAAAATATATATTTGAAAAAAGAAAAAAACCTTTGGCAATAAAATACTATGAAAATAAGTTTAAGCTAGCAAAGTCGCGTTTGAGTCTCTAGTATTAATATAAAAGTTAATATTAAACGTTAAATTATTTCAATTACATCCACTTTAACTATACAAATCCAAATTAACGTGCGAGCTTAAACAGTTCACGCATTTACTAGTTCGATAACTATAGAGTTATAATGTCTATTTAACATGGCATAGTTAGTTTATATAGGTCAATCAAAGTCCTAAAATGTAAAGTGAAACCTGAAATATCGATCAAACGTCTATCTGTCGCATATATATATATGTATAGGAAGACCATACCTTCATATTTGAAAAATAGCCTTATCAGATAAGCGTAAGCCAATTGGTCACTAATCTCGTAAATATCAAATTTGCCTGCTTAACTAAATATTGTTTATCGAGTGTGAAAATAAAGATAAAAATTATCATACGCTAGGTTTCTACTTGAAAGATGAAGTGCTGGGAAACAGTTGAAAATCTGTTCAGAAAAATTCATATTATTTAATAATTTAACACAATTAAAAATATATCCTTTCAATTACTATAGTAGGAGAAAATTCAAAAAATGTGATAAGCATGCAAGGTGTTCCGATACTGTGTTGAAGATAATTTAAGATGACAGCAGTAGCAGATGCTATCGAAGAAGCTATTTTGCACTCTATAGCAGCTAGCTAGCTACTCCTATAATAACACTTACCGCCCTATCACATCCACATATTGTTTCCTTACCGGGATAAATATACATGAATACTTACAAATTTGCTTTTCTCTTTCTCTTTCAGTTTTAACTCAGCCTCTTTTTTCGCTTGCTGTATCAGCTCATCCACGAACTCTGAGGCCTGACGCAACTTTTCTGGGTCACTCTTGAACTCCTCTATCCTTTCATTCAGAACAGCCGTCTCTGAGTCCTCTCTCATTTTGATAGATTTACTATGTAGTAAAAAAAGTCTCACAGGTGGTTCTATTCACGACGGCGATAAAACGCAGGCGTCACAAGAGTTTAAACGTTATGTTTACACACCATCGGTTGAATTATGGGTTTTGGAATATTTTTGGATCTGGCCAGAATTAGAGCCTTGGCGGGAATTCAAAGGAATCAGTCATAACTGATTTTCAACCGCTCGAGTGGTTCCCGATACGTTTGTCGGCGACAGTGTTTCCGGAGGTACTAACCGACTGGGCCGTTCTCGCTCATGCGCTGACGAGAGTTGCACGGACCGCGCGGTAATAGGTGGATATTATGGAGACTTCAGATTAACCCTAATCACTAGCCATAAACGTTGTAGGTAGAGTCCTCTGATCTACAGTCCAATAAGTGCTACGTTGAAGGAAGATGTTTAAACGTTTTAGTGTATAAACTAGAAAAACTTGCAACGTTACTATATATGCAAGTTTACTGATTTTTAAATATAATAAAGATATTACAGTAATTACTGTATCAAAATATTACATTCCATAACTTTTATATAAATCATTTCCATCATGGCGCAGTGGAACAGTGCCTGACTGTAATCTCGAAGGTTGTGTCTTTGATTCTTATTTAGACTAATAAATTTAGATACTAATTCTTGCCGCCTACCCAGGTATATTTTAAAGAGTTATTAAAATGAATAAATCAATGAAATATGAATCGCGACTTCTTGCATAGCGTACCTACCTATGCAAATTCTATGAGCTTTGGAGTCTTTTTCTATTTATCAAAATAAAAAACTGAACACCTTTATGTATAATTAATTGTAATCTTTTTATTAGTCTAAAATCACATTTTTTAACAAATAGTTGTCTCAAGGGAACATATCCCTCAAATGGTATTCCAATTTATGATGAAAACTTACCTACTTAATAAATAATTCAAGTGTATGTCTGAGTTCGTCTTACCCAATTTTCCTTGACACAACGACCACGTGAAGGAATATGAATAAAACATGCGAAGCATACAATACTATAAACAATTGTGTTACCAACTTATTGAATATAGCTATTTTTTTAGTTCCTCGCTGAATCGCGCATAATGTACCTAGAGGGAACCTAATGGTAAGACACTCTCTCTCTCTCAATTACCCAAATTTTAAAGACTAGGACTAGAAGGATAGTTTGATGAGAGTTTGGTAAGGTTCTGATTATGAGATCCGGTGGAAGTCGTTTTTTTTTTTTGTTAAAAATTGTATAATTGTAGGTCCACGAGAAGTAATTAGCGCTCGTGCCTTTTGATTTGCTTGTTTTTCTGTGCTCCAAAGACCATGGCCCTGAATATTTCATATTAATTTCGAATTGATACATAAACGAGTGCAATTGCTCTTGACAGATGGACAACAAAGTGAGCCTATAAGGGTTCCGTATATTTTCTTTTGATATTCAAAACCTTGAAAAACATACAAAATTGACTGTTATGGTAATACATTACTCATCGTTTTTTAAGAACATTTTTTGTCTCGTCTGATAATTTGTTTAATAGGCTGTTAGCTGGTTTACACTCTAAGCCGACGATATTTTCTTGTTTTTAATATCCAAATTAATAAATAAATATATACATATATCTTCTATGTACAAAATAAACTAAACATAACAAAAAAGATAATTGCTTTAATAATATAATTAACTTCATTTCTGTTCAGGCTTCGGACATAGGTCATCTTCTTGTTTGGGTGCTATCGGCGGTGGAGGTTCCTTTACTTCTTCATAATAACAATGTCCATCCCACCACCAAGCTGGACCGGGGGTTGGAGCAAAATTGAAACAAATCTACAAACAAAACAAATATATTTAATATGTATTAGATAATAAGTTAATTAATTATCTGTAATCAAGTCCATAGACAATATATATATTGAAGAAATGAATCACTAGTTGCTTCTTACCTTCTGATAATGGTAACAGAAGGGATATTGCAAACAATTTTGCTTGAGAAAATAGCTATGTGTTGACATGTAATTAATAAAATATTTATTTTATATTTTTACGTCTTCGCCCTGGTATCCAGGCAAAGCGTATCGTCGAGTTCCGCCACTCGTATGCAATACTTCCAAAATTGGGCAGAAAGTGAGGGACGGAATGTCTTAACACTGGGCTTCCTCTGCCTACTCTCCTGTGTGCGGGATGCAGCGTGAAATTGAAATAAAAGCAAATAAAAATATCTAATATCTACAGGGAAGTTACAGAAACTTACAGCATTAGGCGGCAAAGTTTCGCGGGGTGCACCGGGTTTTGTTTTATTTTTCATTAACGGCGGCCCTTCTGCCACTGGCGCTACTACTGGAGGGTGAACCGAATTGAAAGCATTTCTTTGAAAATAATATTTATTTGAATATGTTGTATCAGGACCTCGTGGAACATCAGGTGGTGGTAAAGTACGAGAAGCCATCATAGGTGGAAAGCGACCGTGTAAAGTGTGCTTTCTTCCGAGGAGAAAATCTCTGAATTTTTGTAAGCCATAAGATACATCCCTAAATTTATTTTTTATTTTTGTTTTCGACATCTGCTTATTGTTATTATTTTTATATCAGAATTAATATAATTAAATGTTAATTTTAAATTTGACGTTAATATTAGTGACATTTACAAGTGACACACTAAACCGAAGCTAAACCTTTAAAATATTAAGGCTGACAAAGTACATATTTTTTAAAAAAAATTGAACATAGCTATTAAGCTATTATTTAAATAAAGAAATACCGTACAATGGTTTAAAATAAAATGCATTTTGGTGGGTGGAGCTGAGTGATGCTACGTTGCGCAAAATTTAGTGAAATTTTCTGTTTTTCCCGCACGCGCTGGGTTAGGTTAGTCAATGTACAATCTGTGCGCGTGAATTTCAAAACGTTCCACAGCTTAACTCTATGAGACACAGTTTGACTATTTACTAAAAAAAAACAATTACAACTATCACCAAACTACTTTTCGTTTCGTTGGGATCACCGTGTCGTCCTCAACGTTCCTGCAAAATTTCAGAGCTGTAGGTTTAACGGTCTAGGAGAAGTAGCATTAAAACGAAACACATTTTTGACCAGTAAGAACTTCGCTTCGCTCAGCTCAATAGAACTACAATCTGTGGATCTGTGGATTTGGTATGTATATTAATTTCAAATTACAATTCTAGAATAAAGCATAATCACCTACATAGTTAGGTATATTGACAGTTGGATACAAAAAGTTAAAATTTTATTGTTGGAATGTAAACACATTACCAAGGGTTAATGCTTTTTATTAAGGACGGAAACAGTGTGAATAGCGAAAATATTTATGATAATTACTACTTCCACGGAAAAACAACATTTAATAGAGTTTATTAAAACATGGGATCTTATCAAGAGCTACCCGCTCGAGCGGAAATCGAACCCACAACCTGTCGCGATGATTAGACTCAGTTTATTTTCTCATCCAGTCTTTGATAAAAAAAAACTTATTGTCAATATTATTGCCAATAATATTGTGTGTGAACGGCTAGCCTTAGGTAGGACTCAATGGCGGTTCGTGGTTTTTCAATCTGTTTGAATTTTAAAATAATATAATACGCTTTTATTATTTCTTGGCTGTATTTTTTATGCTCATTATTTAAAATGTGATTAATAAATTATTTTTTAAAAAAGGTTTTTTTGTTGAACTGCGAATATAACAAATTCTGAACTGAAATTCTGAACGTTCACTAAACTCCCGCGTTTACTTGTTGCTGTCAAACTTTTTTGGATAAAACTTTACATTGCAATGTGATTGTTTTCTTTATTGATATTGTTTTAATTTTGTTACAGCAACGTTTGCTGTAAACGTGTTATATTTATTAAATAAACATGAAAACACAAAAATCTTCGGATAGTGAAGAAGTGACTCCTTCAAAAAAAGTTCTTAAGCAAGCTCGTCTTCCATTTAAAATAATTAGTGATGCTGATGTATCACCCAAATCGGCATCCCCTCAGACACGGAAGCGAAAGCTGTCTGCTCCTGAACCCCAACCAGTCACAAAAGTTGGGAAGATTACAAAAGAAAACGAGTTGGACGAAGTAACGGTGGTTATAAGTGATGAGGATAGTAAAGAGGCTCCACAAGCGCAAAAAACAAATAAGCAGATTAATCCATTTGTTAAACTTGTTGATACCGCTCGGAAAAAGAAATTACAAAAGTCAAAAGCTGCAAAGAAAAAGAAAAGTAGCAAGGTCACAAAGAAAAATTTATGTAATGGATCCATTGATAATAATGAAAATACTTCAGCGATCGAAAACAAAGATAAAAGATCTGAAAGTGTAGAAGAAATGGAAGTTGACGAAACTGAGGAAACACATTGTGTTGAGAAACAGGTTGACGGAAGTGAAGTTTTAAAAGATAAAGTGGATATTAATACTATATTGCTAGAAGATTCAAATTGTTCAGAAACAAGTTCAATCAACAAACCACAAACTAATGCCACAAAACCTGATGAAAAACATGATAGTGAAGATGATAGTGACCAGAAAAGAGAAAACACAATAGAGGATACAGGTTCAAGTAGCGATATAGATGCCAAAAATGAATCTACTGAAATTTCCAAAGAGAAACATAATAGTGAAGATGAAAATGATAAAAAGAACAAACCAGAGGAAGCCATTACACCTAAAAGGAGTGGCAGAATTAAAACAAAAGTTGATGACAAAAACTCAAACACATCTATAGTAAGTAACTGTGATGAATCATTTAGCTCCAGTCCATCAACCCCAAGACGCTCAGCAAGAAATGTATCTATAACAAATAGCCAAGGAGATGTTTCATTGAATGAATCTACAAATGCCAATCTAACACCCAAGCAAGTAGGTATTGTTATAAGTTTATTTATACATTCTGTGTTTATTAACTTTTAAGAAGAAAAATAATTTTAAACTAATCTCAATTGTTAATTTAATAGGATTTAATCAATGCATTTTATTGAGAGACTAATCAAATCATATTTTATTTAGACCTATGGCCTGCAAATTTAGGATAATAACTTAAAATTTAGGATAATAACTAAAAAAAACATTAAGGTTGATATTTAACACCCCTCCAAAAATCAGTGACAAAATATGGTTAGTAAGAGATGACTAAGTATTTTACTATTATTTTACAATACAATTTAGACATAGTGTTCCAATCCTAAGAGATATATTTAACCAGAAGGAATGAGACACCTATATGAGATTTGTCTCTAGAAAAACCATATCAAATTTATCAAATGCTACAGGGGCTAATTGTTATGTGTGCATAACAATAAGCCCCTGTAGCCCCTGAACAACTGCTGTAACTCAGCAAAATAAAATAAAAGTACATTTACATCTTATTTTCTTTCCCTACTAATATAGTAAAGCAGAAGAGTTAGTTTGTTTGTTTAAACACCAAGATCACTGGATCTACTGGGTATTTTTTTGTTTTGTATGAAAACGGGTGTCCTTACCACTGATGACATGAAGCAGCCATATAGTGCTTGCACTTTCTCAGAATTATGAAATGTTGTTCATGATTGAATGTTTCAATCTCTTGGCAAATGCAATATAATAAAAATATTATAGTTGGTATACGAGCTAAGCTGCTAGTATTATATACAAATAAAAATTGCTTTTATCAAGATCAATATACTCATTAGGTACTTAAAAACTGTACGTATTTTATTTATTTATTGAGGTCAATGTGGGTTCAATTGCCTTCAGAAAGTGAATTATTATTATATCCTTGCTCAGGCAAGACAAAGTGCAGTATTGGGTTCTGCCATTCAATACCTCTGTAGACTATAGGTAAAGTATCAAAAGTGAAAAATCGAGATTGTTTTTACTGCCCGTTTTGATCTACTGAGAAGGGTAGTTTTAATGAGAGAAATTTCAAAACAATCATTGTTTATGTATTTTTGTTGTATGTAAATGATCATTTTTGTTGTATTCAATCCACAAGTGTTGCGTTTACAGTCAGAAATTGCAATATGAGCATGATGGTCCCCAACTAATAATAATATATTCTATATTGTAGGTCCAAAAGAAATTAGAATCCGCAAAAAAGAAAGAAGAACGAGAAAAAGAAAGATTAGAGCGGGAAAAAAAGCGACAGCAGGAAAAAGAAGAAAGGGCTAAACAGAGGCAGGAAAAAGAAGATCAGAAGAAAAAGGAGAGGGAAGAGAAAGAAGAGGCAAAAAGGAAAGAGAAGGAAGAAAAGGAGGAACAGAAGAGGAAGGAAAAAGGGGAAAAAGAAAAACAAAAGGAATTAGAGAAAAGTAAAACAATTGTTTTATTATTCATTTAGTTATATATCACTAAAACACAAGTAGGGTAAGGGTAGGAAAAAATTGATAATAGTAAAACTTATTATTATTTTGTTCAATAATATTAAATAATGTATAATAACATGTTTCGGTTCTCTTAAGGAACTAATTAATTTTATTTCCCCATTCTAGTTCTTTCTAGAATATAAAATATAATATTGTGGCAAAATTTAGAATGAATGTAAATACAGCAAATTTACTAATGGAGTAATAAATCTTAATAGGATCAGTGTGGCTACCCTGTTATAGGCTGTAGTGTATATACACTATACCCTGTGTGAAGCTGAATTAAGAAATTTTGATATAAAATGGTATAATTATGTGTTTATGTGTAATATTTTATTATTATATTCAAAGTTAATATAAAATTACAGAGCTCAAAGAAGAAAAAGAAGAACAAAAACGCAAAGAACGTGAAGAAAAGGAGGAACAAAAGAAGAAAGAGAAAGAAGCAAGAGAAGAAGAGAAGAAAAAAAAACAAGAAGCCCTAGAACAAGAAAAACTAGAACAGGAACAAAAAAAGAAAAAAGCTTCAGAGGCGTTTGTCAGTTTCTTTGTACCAAAACAAAAGGGTGAAAAAGATCAAGTTACCTCAGGAGTAATAAGCAAGAATAACTTATTATCAAGTTTTACTTTGAAGTCTGATATGAGACTTGCTCCGACTACTAGAGGTTACTTGACAGATGATAATAGAAAGGTTTTAGATGATCATTTGAAAGAACAAAATGTTCCAGAAAGTTCTTTGTATGTTAAAAGTTTGAAAAATGGTATTCAGAAACCTTTGAGTGATGGAAAAACATGGCCATTAAGTGATAAAGATGATGATGTTATGATTATTGGTAAGTTAATATAAAATATAAATTGTTATTTACTGGACAACGGTCTGTTATGAAGGGATCATTATGGATTCAGTTCCCAAATGAAGTATTTTCATTTTCTTGTTTTAATAACTAGACACAGCACAGAGTGAGCTCTACTCAAACTTAACAAAGATATCTTGTATAATTGGGTGTTGTATTGGTAACAAATTATTAAACACCAGGATCTCTGAGCCTGCTTCATGTAAGAATATAGCATAAAATTGCTATAAATAATGTTTATTTCAGAAGATGAATTACCACCAGCGGATGGGGCCGGTGAAATTACCTGTGATACAACAAATCGTGAAAAGCTTAGACCTAAGCTACTCGCATTCCATGAGAACAGACGTCCACCATATTGGGGTACATGGAGAAAGAAAAGTTTAAATATCAATCCTAGACAACCTTTTAAAACTGATGAGGTATTTTTTCACATTTAACATGTATTATTGATTTTATTTTACATTTATTTATTATAATTTAAATGTATTATGCAAAATAGCTACAATTATTAAATAAAGATATATAGTTGCATAAAATATTTTATAATCATATTTATGTAATAGTTAAGTAGTACAGTATTTGTTATTCAAAGTTTTGCTAATTAATAGCAGATATGTTAGAAGACCCTTTTAGTTAGTTTTGTAAGCCAAAATGAATAAAACAATAAATATGGGAATATAAAATGGTTATTACATATTTATGGAATATTCTATACTTGAAACTGAATGCATACTTAAAACTAAACTACAAACCTCTTGTTTGTCAGACATGCAGATATTTATATTGATTTACAATTCTTAAATATTTATGATAACACTTTTATATGCAGCATACAAACAAAATAAATTTCAATCCATTTACTATAATAGTTTTTACGAAAATTTAGGTTAATCTACATAATTATATAAATTTCATTATAATTATATATTTTTTTGTATAATAAATATTTTTGATACTAAACATACTTTGCATTATTCCAGAAATTTCTCGACTATGAAGTGGACAGCGATGAGGACTGGGAAGAGGTACAAGACGGTGAAAGTATAGATGGTAGTGTCGCTAACAGTGACGAGGAGCAAGACAACGATGAATATGAGGTTGACAATGAAGTGTTTGTGCCTCATGGTTATTTGAGTGATGAGGTATTTATATTCTCACTTTATTTTGTATATGCAGTTGTGTGGAACTTGTGTGGAATGTTCACTTGGAAAGTAAATCCAAAGTAAGAAATAATCCTAAAGTCAAATTGCACAGTTATGTACAGCTTTTTTAGGGCGTCCACAACTAGTTGTCCGTACCATAGTAGGGTAGGCAGAATTCAGCAACATGCTTTGTCTTTGGCAAAAGAGGGTAATATTTATTTATATTTCCCTACTCCACTCCCTCAGGCGGGGATTGAACCCACAACAATTGCATTTAGAGTCAGTCAGACTGTTCCACTGCTGCTCGACATCGAATAATAATAGTTTTAAACAAGTATATTTCCAATTCTACCATGACATTATGTTATTAAAACAATATTCTTTTACAGGAAGGTACTATGGATGGTGATGATGTATTTTCACTGTCACCTGAAACACAAAAAGCAAAATTAAAAAACTTGGAAGATGAATTTGAATCGGAAATGAAAAAGCCAATGGAAAAATTAAAGCCAAGACTCTATGGACTGTTATGGGAAACACCAAATGGGAAACCAGAAAAATGTGTTGATGCTCTATGGAATTACTTTGGAAAATTATCTATGATTATGAATGATCCTACTCCACTACTGAAACCATCAACTGAAACTGAAGAGTCAGAAAAGAAAAAGATGAAAAAGAAGAAAACCCCTGAAGGTGAAGAACAGAGCCCTAAAAATGAGAAAAAGAAAAAAAAAGTTGATGATAAAGATAACAAAAAGATACCCGAAAAGAAAAATCAACCTGGGATAAATTCATTTTTAACGAAATTAAAGACTTCTTAAGTGTATTTATTAATTAATGTTAATTTATACATATATTTTAAAATTTTATTTTAAAGTAAACAAATAAATACCTATTAAAGTTTATTATTTTAATAAAGGTTTGATACCTATAGTATTTTTTGTATTCTATTAATTAAATATTTGTTAAGCATACTTTTTGTTTCAATGTACGTAAATTATTGGGAGTGAATACACAGTTTTATTAATATTCATCAGTTACTTTACACTGAATAACAAACAAATAAAATTAATAGTTTTAATTTTTATAAAAATGTCCAGGCTTTTGGGTTAAGCATAAGTGGACCCAAAAGCCTGGCGGCGAGAGCCTGATCTGATGAATTTTTGCAATGGCATGTAAATAATACTCTTATGTAGATAATTTCTCATTTCTTAAATAAATAAAAATATATTAGATAAAAGCGTTTTTATTTAAAAATATTAATTTATTCCTAAATACGTTCTATGATACCCTAAATGATCTTTTCATTTTACATAATTTTTAATAATTAATGAACGAATGAAAATAAAATTACATCATTGATACAAATGTCAAGTTGTCATTGTGTCCCAACGATTATCCGATTGTGCGAAGAATTTACATTGGGTGTTTGCTAACGTAACTGTGTTTTAATTTATATTTTTTTGTATAAAGTGAATCACTAGTGCGGTGTTTTGTTAGTGAGTAAGCTGTCGATTGCTCGTTTAAATGCCTTGATAAAGGTTTGTTAAAATGAGCAAAATGTCGAAGAATAAATTAAACTTGACCCTCCCACCGGGGTCTATAGATACGGCTCCGGCTGTTACTCCGTCTAATATGACCCCTCAGCTGAAATCTGCAACGGCTTCAGAGTAAGAAATTGTTTATTTACTACTTAATACCATTTATAGGAGTGTCCACAACAAAGCTAAAACAGTTATCTAATATATTCATCATTATTGTTGTATATATTTATTTCTCTGTTTTAATTGATGACTAATAACCAGATTAAGTATAAAGTATTATTAATATTCTACTAGTGTTCTTTAGAAACCGAGTATGAACAATCATTATGTAATATATAGTGTAAAATATTAACTTCATTCTGTTTAAAAGGAAACAAGTTTATGTTATCATTAGAAGACAATGTTATTTTTCAGTCTGTAGGTTAAATTCAAATTTATTAAAGCAGTTGAATTTATAAGAGATAAATTTTGTTTTATATTTTTTTTATAGATTGTTATATATTTACTTTACTAAGAAACTGACCAAAAACAGGCTTAGACTTTGTACGGGGAAAAAGTATGAGCGAGAGACATAACAGCAAAAATTTCTAAAAACTTATAGCTATCATATAATTTTATTATATCTTCAGAGGTGGCAACTTGTAGAATAATTTCTTATTTCTTGTTGGTTGAGAGAGTAGCTCAGACAGTGAGAGTGAGTGTTAAAGTGCATTTATAGGGGCATCTTATATCTACATATAATTAATTCCGAGCTCTTCACTCTGCAATACTATGCTAACAAACTGGCACTGTGAATTAATGAAATGTTAAGTTGTTTCTCTTCTATGTTTAGACGGCAGGGTTTAGCGGGAAAGTCAAAGACGAGTATTGAAGCCCTCACAGAAAGATTAGAGCAAATTGAAATGGATGATACTCAGAGACGCAGGATAGAAGTGTTTTTGTGTCAAAAGGAAAAGATAGGGGAGCTTAGTGATGATGACTTTGAAAAGTTAGGTGAATTAGGTATGTTACAAAATATTTATTTTTAATCTAATAATACAATACATACAATAATAAATTTCGCTAAATATTGCTAAATTAATGTCTATCTATGTATAATTATCTGTCTATAATTAATGTCTGTCTATTAATGTCTGACTCTGGAGCTTAAAAGTTAAAACAATCAATAGTATTTTTTTAATAGTATAACCAAAAAATAACGCAATTGTATATATTAATTTTACACAACTGTCAATTATATATATTTTTAGGTCAAGGCAATGGTGGAGTTGTAATGAAAGTCAGACACAAGTCCACAGGTTTAATAATGGCCAGAAAACTAATACATTTGGAAGTAAAACCAGCTATAAAGAAACAAATTATAAGAGAATTAAAAGTACTTCATGAATGTAACTTTGCTCATATTGTTGGGTTTTATGGAGCTTTTTACAGTGATGGTGAAATTTCAATATGCATGGAATATATGGATGGTGGGTCATTAGATCTCATATTGAAGAAAGCTGGAAGGATTCCTGAGTCAGTTTTAGGTATATATTTACTTTATTAATTCTTGTCATACTGTGCCTGGCTAACACTATAGTTGTTAGATCAATCCCCATTTGGGGGTATAAATTATTAACTCACTTTGTTTGATGAAATATTGCGTTGAATTCCGCCATTCAACCCAGTTACCGCCAATTTGCGTGTTGACTGGCGGTACTCGCTTTGCCTTACGAGGCAGACCAGAGTGAAGAAATTAAAATAATCCTCATCCGCACAAAGATTGCTGTAGATGGTGGTGCAAATATGAGTTTAGGATATTTTCTTAGTTTTCATGTTTTTTTGAGGTATACAATGTGCAAAAGTTCAAAAACCCTAACTTCAAGGCATCCACAAAATATTGCACAAACTGTATAATACTTATGGCCACCATTTATAATTAATTTCTATAATTAAGTTGGTTTATGAAACTATTTTTAAATATAGTTACAAAGAAATATTTTTCTTCCAGGAACGATAACATCAGCCGTACTAAAAGGTTTAAGTTATTTGCGCGACAAACACGCGATAATGCATAGAGATGTCAAACCGTCAAACATTCTGGTGAATAGCAATGGTGAAATAAAGATATGCGATTTTGGAGTATCCGGACAGCTTATTGATTCCATGGCGAATTCCTTCGTTGGTACTAGGAGTTATATGTCGGTTAGTTTTATTATTTTGTTTATTATTCTATACATATGTGTAATACATAGGCTACAATTTATGTACTGATTTTGTCATGGGCAAGACATTTTTGTTTGCCTTGCACTGCCCCATTTTGAGATATATAATATTATTAATATTATATTATTATTCATATTATATTATTATTGATGTCTTTATTGCTTAAATTAATTATTTTAATTTACATTTTTTTTCTTAAAGTTAATACTTAGTTAAATATCTTAATACTATTGTAGATGTAAGATATGCGTGTCTACATCGCCTATAATTTCGGCGGCACTTTGTCATTAATTGTATGATTTTCTTTTTCTGTTTAAATTGTTAGTTTATACTGTGGCGGTGAATAAAATAGATAAAATAATCGAACACTCAACCTCAATAATTTGCATTTAAATATGATTATTTTTCTTTTCAGCCTGAACGTCTCCAAGGCACGCATTATTCAGTCCAATCGGATATCTGGTCGCTCGGTCTGTCCTTAGTCGAAATGGCGATCGGCATGTATCCTATCCCGCCACCTGACCCCAAGATGTTGTCGGCCATATTTGGTGGACAAAGTGAGGATCATTCGCCAGGACAAGTGAGTGGTTTGCTATGTTTATATAATTGTTTTATTTATTTTATTTATTACCCATCTCTATTTCAGCCTTTATTTTATTTTTAAGCAGACTTATATAAATACAACTGTCCACCCGCGGCTCGCGTCTTCGCCCGCTTGAACTACATGACTATTTATTTACTAATCCTAATTACTTGTATTATATTATGTGTTAACATTTTCATAGACAGACAATATGCAGACATTGAAAAGTTTAGCTTCTGTCAAGTCAATAAAATAGTTGTTTTACAATTTTATATGTTTTTGTTAATGAGCAGATTTAAATAAAACAAAAACTGCATTTAAATTGGTTAAGTCGTTTCTGAGATTATCGTGTATAAACGCGCAGATAAACCGACAAATGGACAAAAATTTTTAAAATCCTTATTTTGTGTCCTGTTAATATATGTCCCCATTTAGGTAATTTTTCATATATTTCCTATTTACAGACAATGATCAGTTATAATTTTATTATATGTTTGTATAGATGAAAATGTCTTAATTATAAAAAATTGACTAAAAATATGTGTGTCATTAAATATTGAATTTTTTTAGTAAAACATACATAAGATTTATGTAAACAAAATTCATTTATAAACCTGATAGCTGGATAGGTATTACTAACTACTTTTATTGCTTTTATTCCAATAAGATGTACATCTTGCCTGTAAAGTATTGTTATGAATTTCATTTTAGTATCATTATTATATTAGATTTATTTTAATTGTGAAATTATATGAATTCGCTATCTTATTAATATTATTCTCTTTTTAAAATATATAATGTAAAATGTTTCAATATATTTTGCGGGGCAACCAATGGCAATCCATTGGTTTTATTGGTCACATTTTATTAGTATCTCTTGAGCATCTCTGTTCAATATTGTAGTATTATTCAAAAACAAAATTCAAATTTAAAATCCAAAAATAAGAATCAGTTCTTTAGTTATTTTATATTATTTATTACCCTTTTTATTATTTTTAACCTTACAGGCACCAAATTCGCCTCGTCCAATGGCCATATTTGAATTATTAGACTACATAGTGAATGAACCGCCACCAGAACTACCGCCGGGGATATTCTCGGATGAGTTCAAAGATTTTGTAGATAGATGTTTAAAGAAAAATCCTGATGAGAGAGCCGATTTGAAGACGCTTATGGTATTTATTATCTGTTTTTTTTTAGCTATGTTGTGTTGTGTTTTAAGATAGATGTAATAAAAATATTTCATTTCCTCGAGTGGGAATCAAACCCACAACCTGTGGTGTTTAAAGTCGCACAATTGTACTCTTGTGCCATGACCTTCTTCAGCAGAGACAGTCCGTTCTTTGCTTTCTTGAACATTACATATTCAGTGGCAGAACTCAACATCTGTAGCCTTATTAGAGCAAGCAAATTGCCCCAAATAAGAATCGAAACCATTGTCCGGTATGTTTTTAACAATCAACGGACAATTTCATATTTTTCGGTATTTCCCCAGAACCACGAATGGATACGTCAAGCGGACCTCGAGAAGGCGGACATAGCTGGTTGGGTATGCAAGACCATGGACTTGATGCCGTCGACGCCAAACTCCAACGTGTCTCCTTTTTCTTCATAAGCTGCAAGAAGTGCATACTTTCATCAGCGAAAAAGGGTATTTCAAATAGTTTTTTTTGTTTTGTTAAAATTTTTTTTTTGAGCTTCACGTTGTATCCCGCACACAGTAGAATAGGCAGAGGGAACCTAGTGTTAAGACACTCTGTTTGATTGACCATTAATGATTTGATTTTATGACGAAGCAAATACAACTGACCAATATTGGAATTTTCTCAGATATCAATCGTTTATAACACAAGTAAATATTTTTTAGTGTTATTTACACTTAGAAAAAAAAATAGCATAAGAACAAAATAAACATAATAATGGTATTACAATATTTAATTATAAAATTAACGGTAACAACAAAAAATAAATGTAAGAATCATGTGACTATTTTCATGAATAGAGCAGGTTCTGTTCAGAAGAATGTATGGTTTAATTGGCTATTGGCAACAGGTTCAAATCCAGAAATAAGCTGTAGATGATGGCTGGATATATATAAGATTTTTTTATACTTTCACATTTTTTTCTGAGAGAACCACAACAAAACAACTGAAAACAATCTGAAACTTTACAGTGGCCACAACTCGTCGATCCTACTGTACGTTTCTAAATATTATCGTTGTTTTTCACAAATTTTATTATTTAAACCAACCTATAATCTTTATATTTACAGGTCAAAACATTTCCCAAGAGAAAGCAAGCGAGACAATCTGTGAGGATGCTGACGCGGAATAGCGCCACGGAACGGGATGTCAACTCTAACCATTACCAAACTTACGGAGACGTGATCGTATTATTATAATTATTATTTATTAATGATAATTATTTTTTATATTTTTCATTAATTGTATAAAAAAATAGTAGCGGTCATATATTATGGATTACTTATAACATTAATATATGTAAAAGTAATAACTTTAAATGGGACTTTTGTCTGTTGTAAATTATTTGTTTTACGAAAACTTTGGTTTGTGTTATATGAAATTTTTTTATCTGTCAATTTTTATCTGACTTTTGAATTTGGAATGGCTATATTTTGTACTGTATGATTTAGGATGTCATATTATATGTATAAATGTTTGTAAGTACATACCGTTGGAATAAATAAAGTAAGATATTTATTTTTATAAAATAGCAATACAGCTTGTTAATATTAATGTTTTATGTATGTGTGTTTCATATGTATTTTAAACATCTACAAATTTTCTTTAAACAAACCTCATACTTAAAATATATATCAAAATCACGTCTCTATTCCAGTAATACCTAATAGATAACAAACTATCCTTTGGGAAATTTGCGATTATATGGAAAAAAATAAACATTTACTTTTAGAAAATTGGCTAATTAAGGGTTTTTTGTAGTGGTACAGAAAAAGCAGGGATTTATTA
This sequence comes from Heliconius numata, assembly GCA_016802625.1. Lineage (NCBI taxonomy): Eukaryota > Metazoa > Arthropoda > Insecta > Lepidoptera > Nymphalidae > Heliconius > Heliconius numata. Next base: position 45,147 of record JAEBDU010013382.1, on the reverse strand, counting down.
TCTGTAGACACGTTTACATACTTCTTTGTCGTATACGAGCTATACGATATAATGAAGCCAAATGTAGAAGTGTCTTAAGATATATAGGTATGACTAAATAGTGCGTTCGGGTTAAAAAGGGGTTTTTGAGGACTACTAATCAATTAATGGTCAAGTAGAGTTGATTTCACTAGTCGCAAGTCGAAAAAAAAATGTTCGTAGTGTTTTGACATATTTTTCTTTGCTGAAAGTGCGTAATTCATGTCAGCTGATACTTGATATTTAAATAGATAATATAAAGAGCGTTGGAATACTCAAATGACGAAAACCATCGGACATGGGAGCGTTCCAAAACTCTACAAAAAAAAGAATATAATCATCTAGTAACCTGTAAAATAGAAAACATTTTTTAGATTACACGAAATGGAAAAAAAAATATAAAAAACAAAAAATAAATAAAGTAGATATCGGTTCTTTATTATATTTGACGTGATGCACTTATCCCCGTTTGGTTTTTGATTTTTCGCTTCGTTTTAGTGATCCCTTTCTTACCGAGCACTTAGATTAGGCATTTACTGTTTGAACTAATGTGAATGATTATTTATTGTTCACTCATTCATTCGTTCATTCACTTTTAAAATATTATTGAGCGAAATGACGATAATGTTGGACGAATATAAATGAATAACATTCATTCGTTCAATTTGTGAATTGACAATTATTATGTCATTCACAAATGGTCTGTTGAATGATAATAACATTTTTATTCAAATACATATTATGTAATCGCTTCGAACGAATTGATGGAATGTTCTAGAACTGTAAAGAATGTTCTAGAAACGAAATGTATGTTAGCGCTTCCCTACAACGATCCTTTTCTATTTATGATGCACTATTCCCATTTTTTAAAATGTTTTATCGCTTTGTGGTTGCTATTTTTTGCCCGGTCTTCCTGTTTTGAGCGAGTTTTTGTGATTTATGCATGCTAGTTTGTGGAGTGTTTTGGCTTTTCACTAAAGCATTTAATACGTTTTTACGCGATATTAATTATATCTATATAAGTATTGTTAGATAGTTTTATATTAAACTATTAGTTTTTTTTAAACTTTTTAAATATTTTGCGTATAATTGTTGGTTTGTGCCAATATTTTTTGTTTTATCATTAAAATTATTATTGTCTTTATAAACATCCAATCATCTATGTTTCTCTTTAGTTCTTACGTAATTTGCGACGGAACAAACATATTTATTTAATTAAGATAATTGCCTAGATAGGTAGTTATTTCGAATCTTTTAAATGTATATCGGTGTTGTAAAAGAAGACTTGTCGTTTTAGTAATATTTAATACTGTAATTCTTATATAACAGTTCAGCGTGTTTATCAGTTTTGCATTTAAATATTTAAAATAATAATACATTTGTATCAATGATAGTGAGACATATTATAATTAGAATTTAGTATTAAAACATTCTTATGGTAAATATAAAAGATTATGGTAATGTTTGACGAAAAGTAATAATTAATATATAATTTTTTAAACATATATAGAATACCTTTGCCGAAAGAAAACATGAAATAAATCTGTTTTCTTCTGGTAAAGTAACTGAAATATGTTGTATTGGTAATTTTTTGGCACTGCAGTTTAAAGTATTCATAATAAAATTCTTTTGAAAATTATTGTATTGTATCCGTACCTTATATATTATGGCCTACTTTATTTTTATATGTCAATTAATATATGTATATTATATATGTTGTATTTTTTATTTATTAAATATAAATACTCCAATTGAATATATTTTTTAAAACTATGGACGATCGATTTTAATTAATCAACATTGACTTTTTTATACGAATTCGTTGCAATTAAAAAAAATACTTAAAAAATTCAAAATGTAATATTATTTACTTTGTATTTTATTCATATAAATAAATGTGAATCAAGTCAATCAAAATTATTTAAAATTGAATATTTATTGTAAGTAAACTTGTGGATTGGAAGGTTGATGTTTATTCGTATGACGTTACTGATGATGTTTCATAACATAGACTTTTTCATAATATAATTAAATATTCTGTGTAACATAAGCTTATTATAACAAAACCAATATTATTTAAAATATTATTATTATATAACATTAAACAAAACATTTTTCAAAACTTTTTTCGAGGTCGACGTCGCTCACAGGGACTGTATCTGTCTCTTACTATAAGCACGACGTTTGTGGGTTCGATTCCCACTTGGCACAATTCATTATTTTCATTTGCTTGTTCTGGTAAAAAGACAAGGCGCGGTGTTAAATTCCGCCACGCAATATTTCGAAACTTATTGAGAGTTGCTACGAAACAGACAATAATTTGGACATTGCAAATTAATAAAATACAATTTATTATTATACAGTAGTAAAAGTAAAAGCTTGAACTGTTGGTTATCTTTATAATATTTTTTGTATTTGGACAAGTGAAATGTGTTACATAGAATATTTATAATAGGCATAATGGTTGCTCTATTAG
>JAEBDU010013382.1:0-32653 GCA_016802625.1 Heliconius numata | reverse complement strand
TGTGTTACATAGAATATTTATAATAGGCATAATGGTTGCTCTATTAGCAAATTTATTTATTAATAGTAAAAAATGAGAATGATATCCTCAAACTTAATATGAGATCTATCTTAATTTCATTTAAAACATTTTATTTGTAAAAAAATAATCTTAAAATATGTTAAGCCAATTGGAAATATAACTTTGATAATAATAAAAAAAGAAAATTATATGTTTTTCGAAAATGTAATTAAATTGGAAAGGCCTGAATGAAGTGATGAATGGAAAAAGGCTGATAATAATGATTATAACGAATACAAATTCTTTCTTAATCAATTTTTTAAATTCTTTGTCTATTCAATGGACCTCATGCTAAGTGTTATATAATCTTCGCCATATTATATAAGTTATGGTTGGTTTTGATCGCATTAAATTATGAAGAAGGAATATAATAATAATATTAGGTAAACTTAAAACCCACACCTCTTCGAAAGTGCTGGAGCCATTTGGATGAAACTTGTTGTACAGCTATGATAACACAAACTTAACTTAACTGAAATAACTTGTTGTAGAACCATAGTAGCCCAACTTGCTTTAAGAAAATGTCTCTAGGTTTTTTTAAAAATGTTATATACTAACAAAACTAAGTATTTTAAATAATTGTGAGCTTCACGCTGTATCCTTCATACTCGTGTAGGCAGAAGAAACCTAGTGTGAAGACACTCCGTTTCCCACTTTCCGTCGAATTCTGGAGGAATCGCGTGCTGAGTGAGCTTGACACCAGAGCGAAGAAATGGAATGGACATTTAAATAAATATTAATGCCCAGATGAGGCAGTTGCAGGTTTCTTTGATGTTAAAAAAAAACTCAAGTGGGGAACCCACTACCCACAATAATAATTACGAAAAGTATTCAAAAAGCAAAAGAATATGGCGTAGATTATACTATGGAAACAGATAATTAACAAAAACTAAAACACCAAAAAAAGCTATTATAATTAGAAAATAAATAATATATGTCGTAAATCGATATATAAGTAATTTTGTTATTCTAAATAATTGTGGTGCATGTAGATTATTTATAATGTAATTTTTACTTAAATTGTATGTATTTTTTTCGTATCAATTGGAATTTTTAAATTTAAAAATCGATGTTTATTCTCAAAATTATTGATGTTTAAACTTTGCTGTTCTCATTAAAATTTAATCGGTATTATGTTATAATTAGCTTCTCTGTTAGTTTAGTTATGTACAAATAAATGTTAATCGAAACCTATAATATGTGTTGTTATTTATGTATATTATTATATTCTCGTGTATCGATATTTGTTTATATTTATCTGGATGAGGGTCGTAGGTTCTTATTTATTATACAGGGTGGAAGTGTCAGCGAACCATTTATGGAAACAGAATTTAGGGTAAAATATTTCAAACCCATACTTACCTAAAGAAATTAATCAAGATGCCTCATGCCAAGATGCCTCAAAAATTGTATTAGGCTTTTATGGAGTATTTAAAACTGTAGTTTCATTTAAAGTGGCGCTGACAAACACACTGTACATACTAAGTTTTATTCATATGAAGATAACACATACATAAGAGTAGGTACAATAGGAATAAACTCTATATCTAAACTTTAGGCATTGGAAGGTGAATAAAATTGTATAATATAAATAAATAATATATTGTAATTGTTTCTATTAGTTATTTTTCAGCAAATATCGTGATAAGGCGATAATTTTGTCTCGTTCTGACTGAACCTTCTTCATTATAGTGTACACAGTCCATGAGTTTCAAATCTTTAATAGTTTTCAAATAGTCTTCTAGGAAATCTTCCATCAGCTCCTTCGGTATTTTGAACGGAGAGATTGCTGCTATGAAATCTGGTTACCAAAATATAATTATTCTACAAATAAGTATATTTAAAAATTATGTTTTTAAGAAAGCTTTGTTATAATCTCAATTGATACTTGCAAAGTAATAATTTTAATTTATATTCTAGAAAATATATAATTCATTTTTTTTAGATTCACGCAGTATTGCCTTTGAGGTACTCCCTTCCCAAGTTTTTGCCCAATTTTTGAGACATATTGCGTGTTAAGACTTTTTACTATTGGTCAGCCTGTTCATATGACATTTTGTTGTGATTCCGTTATTACTTTTATTGTTTTTTTTAAGTTTCTTGTTTTAAGTATAAAGTTGTTTTCTGATTATTTCCTTTTTGTCATATTGAATTTTTTTATATTTTAAGACATGAGTAAACCTGGACGTAATTGAATTGAAATTATAAAGTTACATAAAAGGTTAAGAAACAGGTTTTTTTTGTTTACATTTTGTCTTTTGCCAAAATTAATAAACTATACATATTTTCTGACTTTTTAACTTTTTTTTCTTAAAGACATAAAAAAGTCTCAAAAATTAGCGAATAATGGAGACATTCTGTCAATCTCACATAAAGACAACAATTCGAGATATTCATTTACTTACTTTTAATAGCATCCACGCCGATGAATGTATAGGATTTTTCAGTACAACGCACATCAATATTGTTAAATCCAATAGATGCCATCATTTTCTTAATTACTTTTTCAGGATCCTTTAAAATAAAAAAAAATCGGTCCAAAAGATAGGAAATTATATTTCTGAAATGATGTTTAAATCTTTAATCACCTGACAATAATGGTATGGTGAGATGAAATGTTCAAGGTCTCTCATCCAATTCCGCCATTTTTTTTGGCGAGCTAAACTTCTGTAAATAGTATATACGGGTACGTGTCCTATTATTATAAGTAGGCAAGTACCACCACTCGTTAATAGATTGTATATATTTGTGAATGCTAGCCTGAAACATAAAAATGGTAAATTCCTCTACATCTCATATGGAATAGAGAATTCACATTCGGTAATTTTAGGCCTACAGAAATTTTCGATGATTTATAATAATCATAGCTTTCTTTTACGTCTACTGCTGGACATACGCATCCCCCAAAGATCTCCACGACGATCGGTTCTGCACTGCCTGCATCCAGTGGCTTCTGGCAACCTTGACTTGATCGTAGGTACACCTTTTAGGGGATTTATTTACGACAAATTACATTGAACCCCATGTATTTTTATTATTTTTTAATTAATTCTATTGTGTTATAAAATATAAAACTTAAGTACTCACTCCTGCTGTGATGCCCAATTTAGGGCGTAATTAGAAAAAACGAGATCAAACTTTCCTCTCAACTCATCAGGTAAGTTACCTTCTATATCGAGGATGATGAAGTTGATAAGGTTACTCGCATGGTGCTCGTTTGCGAATTGTACCATTCTTTCACTTTTATCACTTCCCACTATAGTACAATTAGTGGGTAAAAATTTTGTTAGTACATTTGTTGTAAAACTTCCATCTCCGCTACCAATATCTAATACTGTGTTCTCATCTTTCATCCATTTAATTTTCTGCGCATATTCTTCTAAACACTGCAAACCATCCCTTTTTTGTACAGCATTACTTTTGTTATATAGTTCAGCATTTTCCATGTTGAGATATTTGCGTATATTTTTAAAGAAAAAAGGTGCGCGTGCATCAGGTTCTTGTGATACAGTTTCGCCAGGTAATCTCGTCAGGGGCGTTTCTCGTATGTATTTATAGGTGCCGGTGTACGGCATAATTGAGCGTTGACTTTGGCAAATATGGTGGAGGAAAGCAAGATTGAGGTCCAGGTAAGGCCTCTGCTCTTGAAACTTGAAATTTAATATAATTAATGATTACGTAAGAAAACATTCCGTAGCATAAGAAAAATTATTGGATCCAGTTTACACTTTAGTTTTAACCCACGAATACAAACACTAAATTAAACGGACTTGAATTATTTTTTTATCTCATATAATACATTAAATTTATAAATAATTGAAATGTTCAAAATCAATATAAGCAGTATAAAAATCTTCTCATTAATTCAATAGTCTTCGTTAATAAGCCCGTGTTGAAGAAAAAATGCAATGAAAAACAATTATAGAAGTAATGGAAGGAATTAACAATTGTTTAGAACATCAATAATGCAAATAATTGTTTATATACACAGTATAATTATTAATATAAATAGCTCTATATCTATTAATGAGTAGTTTTTTCTAAAGTGGAATATAAAAACTACACAAATGTACCTACAGCAGATTACATAAAATCAAATCAGCTTCACGCTGTATCCACACAGCAGGGCAGAGGAAACACAGTGTTAAGACACTTCGTTCCCCACTTTCCGCCGAATTCTGGACGCATTGCGTGTTGATTGGCGGAACTCAACGCCGCTCTGTCTCGACACCAGAGCGAAGAAATCAAAATATCAATGTAAATAAAGATTTTATTTTCTCGAGTGAGTATGGAAGTAATTACAAATCCTTTATGAATTTTCAAGTTTTCTCAATAACTTATAAACTTAGTAGGTAGCAAACGCGACCGCCCCAACTTGGGCATTAGACGGTCCATTGAAATAACTTGAGTGGGGTTCATTAGCTATTATTCGAGACGCCTTTGTTGTTGTATTGCCCTGAATTTTCTGAATTATAAATTTTGGGTGAAAACACAAAAGTGCGTGGCCAAGGGCCTTATGATTGGCAGCAGCTTAAATACTCGCATAATACTGAAATACTTTTTTTTTCTTAAAAATATTCTAGGCAACGGAGTGTCTTAGCTCTAGGTTCCCTCTGCCTACCCTGCTTTGTGCGAGATAAGTGAAGCTACAGTACATACGCCCACAATTTTAACTTCATGCATATTTTTTTTGTATGGAAAGGGCAAACCTAAAAAACTAGCGTAAGGGTCACCTGATGGTAAGTGACTACAGGTGCGCTGCCAATCTTTAAGGTGGGAATGGATGCGTTTATAGAAGGAACCCAGGTTATTGTTTTGTTGTTTGTATTTTCCGAATTATTAGATTTTTTCTTGAAAATGTTATGGGGAAAGAAATGTCTTAGGACTCGGTGGGCATTCTGACTCGCACTTGACAGGTTTTTTTTTATACGCCAACGCAATTGTAGGTTTAAAAACTTGTTCAGGTGTAATAATGCTACAAAATAGTTAAGTTAAGTGAAAATCACTACAATTACATTCATACATTTAATTATATCTCTAAAATCGTATTTGTTTATTACCACAAATAGCGAAATAGGAATGATGAATTTCCACTATTTTTCCTTATCAGCTCCTTTGGGAATTCCATTGCTACGTGTTTTTTCATGCTTCTTACACGTTATTTGATAAGGAAAAGGGAAAACAGCATAAATTACGCGCCTTTTTCTTTCATTAACACGATTCAATTTAATTTGTATAACATTTAAGTATGAATTACGTATATATATACTTAGATATTTAAATTACATATATTCGTATATAACTTAGCTAAAATTATATTTACTGGCTTACTTTAGAAAACCGTCTCCTAGACCGTTGTGGCGCAGGGCACAAGCTTATGACTATACGACGGCTGTGAGTTCGATTCCCATTCGAGGGAATAGTTTATTTTAATTTTTTCGCTCTGGTATCGAGGCAAAGGCGTGGCGTTGAGTCCCGCCAATCAACACGCAATGCCTTAAATACAACGGGAGTGAAGAATCGAATGCCTTAAGTAGGTCACCTCTGCCTACACCCTGCTATATGCGTGATACAGCGTGAAAAAAAATATGAAGAAACATTTAATTTATAGATTGATCATTAATAATCGAAATCGGCGTTATACTAAAATTCATAACTAATAACTACTAGTACTAGTAACTAATTTCAATTAATTATTAGAACAGTCATCCTTAATAAAAAAAAAATATTAACATTTTTAACTTCAATTTTTTTGAACGCACTTAGAAATATTTGACAAAAAAGCAGAATCCCGTGACAAGAACGAATAGAGTTGTGAGGAGACGTGAAGAGGGCCAGAATTGTATAAGTAGGTCAATCGATATGCCACAACCCTCGGAGATGGTGATTAAAATAGCAATAAGTATTGACAAATGGTGTCGCATCTGCTTCACGTACAGGAGCCATTCTTTAAAGTGCCTTTTATACTTGGAGAAGGATCCATTGCATACCTGTAGTGTTTCACGTTTTCGTTGTTTAGTGCTTTAGATGGTTGAAGAGTCGCTAGTGTTAGACATATTTCCTTGTAATTTTCTTTTTTTTAACATTTTTAAAGTGTTATCCACACTTAGAAAATAAAAATTATTATTAAGAAAACGTATAAAAATTTGAACGTAGGACTCGAACCCACGCCTCTTTGGTCAAATACCAACGATCTCATCGAGCTTAACTTAATTCTTATACGCTTGTTACAACTTCTACGAAGTATTTTTCTTTTCTTTATTTTTTCTTGCCAAACGATAATTCTAAGTAATTATCTTTGGGTTGCGAAACTTTGGAAAAATCTCCCTACAAAGATGCTAACAACATAAATAAGTTATAACAAGCCTATAAGAATTTCGACGTACATAGGAATACGTAAAAAAGAGAAGGGGGTTTCTAGGGGGGAAGTTTCTAGAAAGAAATATAACATGTCTAAGTTAAAGCAATATAAAACACTTTAGATACAAAGCGATATCGACAATATTCCAATATTGGACTTTTATTTAAAACAAATGTGTCTATGAATATATCTTAAGTGATCCTATCTATTTGTAACGTCCGATAGCGTCTAGACGCGGGAACGGGAACGCTTTGCTGATCGAACTATTTTCTTTGGAGCCAAGAGAAAAAACTCCATGAGGCAGAACTAATTTAATTCAAAAATAGTTTTGCATCAACCGGAATTAATAGTTAAATGTATGTTATTGGAGTTATTGTTAGATAGATATATATATTTTATCTTTAATGATGCTCCTATTAAAAGATAACATACCTATAGGAAGCCAGTCGTGGCGTAGGAGCACAAGCATGAGTCTTCTGTACATGTGACATTACGGTTTGAGTTCGATTTCCATTCATTGAAATGGAATATTTAATATTTTAATTTCGTTGCTAAAGGAAAAGCGTGGCGGTGAGCTTCGCTACTCACCACGCATTGCCTTCAGAATACGAGAAAAGTGAGGAGCGAAGTGTCTTGACACTATGTGCGCGTGAAGCTGACAAAAAGAAAAACCTAGTGAAGTATAAATCTGTACCTTAGATTCTATTAGTAAGTTGAAAACTGTATCTTTTTTGTGTGTATTTTCATTTGTCTGTAATAATATGGTGTTATTTTTTTAGTCATGAAAAATAATCAAATGTGATAAAATTAGTTAGAATATAATCTTCTTAAGATATTTTGCAAGCTTAAAAAGTTTCCCTTATCATTTTCGAATATTTCAGAAATAGAACGTCGACATTACTCTCGCTCGGCATCTTGTTTAATAGTTAATGGGCTATAGTGTACATTACTTAAAATATCATGTTTCATTAAAATCACTTTGTTTCGAAATAAGCAGAAGGACATAATTTTTAAATCACCTTCACGCTATATCCCGCACACAGCAGGGTAGGCAGAGGGAACATAGTGTTAAGACACTCCGTTCCCCACTTTCTGCCGAATTCTGGAGACTGAGATTGAAAACTCAACGCCACGCTTTGCCTCGACACCATAGCGAAGAAATGGAAATATAAACGTAAATTAATATTTTACTTCCTCGAGTGGGGATTGAACCCACAACCGTCGCGTTACAGCCACACCCTTGTGCCGCTGCGCCACGTCGCCTTAATTTATACCATTTAAATGTAGGGGAATATCCTATCCTATCCTATATCTTATAAAACAAAGTCGCTTTTCGTGTCTGTCTGTTGTTTCTAACTCTTCTTCTTCTAAACCACCCAACGGATTTTTATGCGGTTTTCACCATTAAGTCGAGTATTTTTCGTAGAAGGTTTATATATAGTTTATTATTTGTACATTCTTATGTAAATTAACATAAATACGATAAATATGTATAAAGTCCTACCCGTTGAGACACTTTCGCGCATGCGCTGCTTTAATGGTAAGTACTACATGAAATTAATGTACTAGAGTATTGTTCCTCTTAATGAGATCTACAAAAAAGTCCGCGAGAGCATATTCGTATCTTTTAAGAATAACGCGTAGTGATCATTTTTCTGTCTAAAAATAATAATTTCAATATATTTTTTATTGTGAGTCATATTTTTCCATAATGGTATTAATCCTTATTCTTTAAAATACTTTATTGATTTTCTACGTTAAACGAAGATAAAATTTGCTTTTTACAACATTTCGAAATTGCGAATAGTTTTAGAGAAAAACGCATTTAATTGTTGACACATCCCGCCGTTGACACTTCAGCTGTACCGACTCAAGTTTTACTTATCCCTTACTCTCAGCATATAAATAAGTATATTAGTTACGTTGGCCATTTAATGTAGATCAAAACTGTCTTTGACTGTTGTTCATTTTAATAAGTACTTTAGAAGTTGTTACAATATCAAAAAATCCTTGCTGCGAAACGGCTCGCCACTCGCCATGCGTCCGCCGCGCCCGCCTGCCTTACACGTATCGGTGGTTCAGTGGTAGAATGCTCGCCTGCCACGCGGGCGGCCCGGGTTCGATTCCCGGCCGATCATTCTATTTAATTTTTCTCACAGGCAGCCATGTAGTGCTTGCTTTTCATCAGGGATAGAATACCCTCTTCAGCATTAACCACAAGCTCGAAAAAAAAACCCGCCTGCCTTTATAGCAACGAAGATTTAGATGCGTTTGCACGTACTGGATAATTGCAGTTGAATGTATTATTTCAGCGCGATATATTTGGTTTCATATTTTTTGTAGTAGTTATTAGTAGGTAGGTTTTTGTTTATAATTTCTTCCGTTTAAAAATAGTCATTAAACTATCTAAAAATAGTAATTTAAATATACATATTTTAATAAGTACTTGAAAAGATTAGTAGCACAGATTTAAAATTACGGTACCTACTAAAAAATCCTTGCTGTGTAAAACAATTGGAAAATCCTTATTGAAACTACAAAAATGCGGGTTGCATTAGAGTTTAATTAATTTTCACATTATCTTAAGTGCTTTGCAAACATACATTATATGAATAATCCAGGATAAAAAAGCGGGCGAAGCCGCAAGAGGGTCGCTTGTTCTTATATAATACTGGATGTACTCTCTTTTCTTTTTCACACACTTAACATTTTTAGCTTTCTTACAATAATCTTGGATCTCTTAAAAGAATAAAACAATGGCGCCACGTCTGTGCTCGTAAAATTTGTTTTTTTTTCTGTTTTTCTTGTACTGGGCTTGTATGGAACTATAAAAATATGTTACCTTTGACATTGATTTTATTATAGTCATAACAGTTTCCAGTTATACATTTTCTTTAATTAGAATAAGATAAACCTACTTATAATTAAGCTTTATTGTCTTAAGCATCTTTAATAATAGTTTTAGAATAAAAAAATATTTTAAAAAAACCTTGACTGCATAAAACTAAAAAGAAAAAAAAACAAGCCCAATAGTTTATTAGGATTAACAGTCGGGACCTTTTAAAATAACGGGGTTCCTGGTAAAGATTTAATTGATTGAAGAATTACTTCCCGACTTCTTCCTTAGCAGTCCTTCCGTCCTTTCCTTAGAAGTCGGCGCATTTTATTATTTTAATTATTTATACCTCTAAATACATATATTAATATGTAAAGGTTATATTTAAATAACTGTAAAGTATAGATGCCTAATTTCTTATATACTTTAAGCCAATTTTCCTAAAATACTGGAAAATATTTTATTTTCTTTCTAAAAGTATTTTCTTACAGAATCTGCCTTTTGTCTAAAATCTAGGTTCGTTTAAAACTTAGCTTTGGAAATAACTTGAACGATTGTAATGTCCCCAGTGAACTTCTCAGTACACAGTGCAAAATAACTTCAGCTAGTTTAGTAGTTGTCTTTAAAGTATTACTGTCGGATCTTTATTTTTATTTGGTGAAAGATTTTCTTCAACTTTTGTTGATTCTTACCACGAGGAACATTTTGTTTTATGTTCGTTTCTAATAAATATTTAAGGTAAACTTTTTTAAAGTTCGTTCGTTTTTTAATAGTATTTTAAAGTTGTTAGACGATTTTTTTAAATAACTGTTTAATTGAATTTCCCGAAAATTTATTTTTCAATAAAGGTTTAGACATTTTTGCAAAATGGTACTATTATTAGAAAACGAAAGTAATACAGACTAGCAAATTAATAACTATGTAGTTCAAGCGGGCAAAGCCTCGGGCGGGGTAAAACATTAAAATTAAGTTACATTTAGTTACAGTTTAAGTGCGACGGTTGTGGGTTTTTCTTAATATTTTCATTTCTTCACTCTGACATCAAGATAGAAGCCCGGCGTTGAGTTCCGCCTCTCAACACATAATGTCTCTATAAATTCGGTGGAAAGTGGGGAGTGTCTTAACGGACTGTCTTAACATTAGGTTCCCTCCCCTTATGCTTTATGTGGAGTACAGCGTGATACAAAAATTTTCAATAATAAAACAAGACAATTGCTTTCCTAATAACAAATTTAAAATAACTCAAAAACTCATCTCGAATAAATTTTAATTTGATTAGAACGCAGACGATGAAAAATAAGGGAGGGTCCAAATTTAAAAAATCAAAACAAAAAATTCTATTTTAAACTTCCCCCAAATATCGAACTATTCAGAATCCAGGGTGAAATCCCAAGACATGGCATTCAATTTTTCGTCCGAGGCTGGTATTGAAGCAAGGTTTATTGATGCTTTTCTTTGGGGAAGCGATAAATAGAGTTGAGCTACGCTACACGTTATTGGTAAAATTGCAACTTGAAAATGTATTGAATTTTTGTATCATAATATCTTGTACACACTTATAAAAGGTTTTGAGTTTATTATTAGAATTCGGAATCAGTTGGCGTGCGGAGAGTTATTCGTCCATTTCTGGCGAACATACCTAATGTAAATGTAAGACTTATATAATTTTCTCACAAATACCATTGCCAGGAATGGAACCTATTAAAACGGGACCACACGGAAAGCACTATCTTTCACATAAAAAAAAATCATCAAAATCGGTTCACCCAGTCAAAACTTCTGAGCCAAACAAACATAAAAAAAAAAAAACAATCGAATTGATAACCTCCATTTTTTACAGAAGTAAAATTAACCTAAATAATACCGACAAAGTAAAAAGACGTATTATATACGACCCCATCTACACACTCGTACCTCGTAAGAGATGATAGACGCTTGTCAGAAGCACTTAATCTGTCTCGCGATGTCACGTCGAAGCTTGGTACGTTTGGCTGAAAACATTGGCCATTGTGGCAAGTCCTGGAGACAGTCAGATGTGGAGTGATGCGTGTGAACGGTAAGCAGACGTAATTAGACATTTTTTTAGTAAAATATGTATAATTTACTATATATTTTTTGACATATTTATACATATTTTTTGTACTATTTTTTGTTTTGTACAAATACTAAAGCACCCCAGAATTCGGCGCAAAGTGAGAAGCGGATATGTCTTAATGGGAACAGACAGTCCTCACTCTAGGTCTCCAGTTTTTTCTGTCTATCCTGCTCTAAACATACCTGCAATAATTATTTAATACCTGCTATTTGTATATGAAAGCTTGATCCAAGGGGAACTTGATTGCCTATCTATTACAGATTATCTCCTGAAGTAATTATTATTAAATTAACTATAGCTTCCAAATAATATTCTAGAGAATACAATATATTGGACTACCAGTAATAAGTAATAGTAAAATTTATTTATTCAAGTAAGCTTTTTAAGCACTTTTGAATTAATATATTAACGCGACATGTTGTGGGTTCGCTTCCCATTCGAGGAAATTAAAGCTATATTTTTATTTTCTCGCGGCCTTAAAATGGGGAATGAAATTGTCTTAACACTATTCTTCCAGGTTCTCTCTGCATACCCTGATATTTACAGAATACAGCATGAAACTAATAAAGTAGAATTTTTTTTTCGCATTGTCAGTTCCAAGAGTAGAGACAATCATCTTGGCAGTTCTCTTTAGAATGTACTTTTGATTATATTTAGATTACCTATATGACCGTTTTTTATAAAAATGTGACTTCCTAATAAAGTTTCAAGACGAATCAGACCATTGCTACCATTTGTGAATGGACTTTTATATATAAGAACGTTAAGTGAAAAAATTGAGAGCTTTCGGCACTTTAGTAAATAAAAATTTAGTGTTATTGTAACTTTACTACCTACACGTAAGGGACCTGTAAGAATTGAGAGTAGGCAAAAAATAATTTGGTCAAAGAATTAGCTTTACTCTAGTGATTCGAAGTAATGTTAAATTTATATTATTTTACAGGACAGTATAAACTCCAAATTAGAATTACTGGGGCGGAGAATTAAAAATAATTAATTCCCCGGAGCGGAGATAGAACCCACACCCATCGCGATTACAGTCTGAAGCTATCATCACAGGATTACGCCCACTAGTAGGTGTATAAATATATTTAGAAGCCCTTTTCAGCGAATTTTCATAGGGATCGTAAAAGGTCTACTCTAAGAGATATATGTAGTTTTTTTCATGCTGTTCCTCTTCCCGGCAAGGTACGAAATAAATTGTTGCAATTTCCTGGGAATTAGTTTCTTAGGATGAAATTTATGGGATTTATGTATGAAAATAATTTCAAAAATATATGTAATAAATGTTCGTCAAGTCAAGCGGGCGAAGCCGCCTGTGTCCGCTAGTATTCTATAGATATAATTTAACTGTAAAAGGGTTCAATTCCGTACAATAAATAGGATTTGAACGCCGCGCTTTGCCTCATTAACAGAGAGAGGAAATGAAAATAAATTTATTAAATATTTCATCCCCCGAGTGGGAGTCGAACCCAGTACCGCCGCATTGAAAGTCGCACGCTTGAGCCACTGCGCCATTAAGGCACCTCTATAAGAATTTAATGATATATAAATATACGAAAACAAACATTATAACTTGTTTTTTATTTTGGATTCACCAATATATCAAGTAAGATTAAAGATAATTGCCTTATTTGTAACACGAATTACACTTTTACAATATCAATGAAAATAATGACGAAAATAAAGACAGCGGAAAATGAATGAGTTGGGTTCGCAACGAAAATCGTTAAATATTATCTTGTTATGGAAATTGGGGCTGTGGTTGTTTAATTATGGTTTCGGTTCAAATCACTTGTGGTAGCTTCTTTTTTAAATTGAATTTTAATATATTTTCTTTTCTGTTGTCTTGTCTTTATTTGTTTTCTACTTTCTGTTGATCTGTGATGACTGTTACGGCGCTATCTTACTATATTCATCCAAGTGTAACCGATGCTCACCGATAATTTTGTTTTAGGGCAGAGAATTCATTGTGTGTTGAGTGGCGTAATTTAACGCCGCAGTTTGCTCGACACCAGCTCAAACTCGAGGAAATGAAAATATTAAACATTTCATTTCATCGAGGGAAATCGAACCCAACATCCGTCGCGACTGACCTCATTTAATTTAATTATAAACATTTTTACAGGTCTTTCACAATTCTACAAAAATCACAAAATCTATACTAATGTCCAAGAATACTCTAATTAAAGTAATAGGTAGAATGGGCTGTAATTCTTCACCTGAGGACACGTTCCCCCGAGGCCGACTCTAATCTTAATTAACTTTATTAACGCCATCGATACTCATTTATCTGTTGACCGTATTTCCGGTTTGTGTTGTGTTGTTTTATATCCTTCTATGACACTTTTTCTCATTGTTTTTCTAAGCAAAGTCAGCTTTTCTAAGACTTGTCTTTTCTAAAAAGAATTCTGCTATGCGCCAAGCTAAGCTGTTTACGAAAAGTTAACAATTTTTTATCGTGCGTTGTTTTCTAATATCTCTAATATGGATAGTTGTGGCGCAAGCTTGCAACTATAAACGCGAAAGGTTGTGAATTCGATTTCCAGCCGAGCAAACGAAATATTTAATATTTTCATTTCTTCGATCTGATAACGAGGTGGGGCATTGAGTTCCACCACTCAACACGCAATCTCTTCAGAAGTACATGGAAAATGGGAAACAGAAGAGTCAAGGAACGGAGTATCTCAACACTAGGTTTTCAGGTTTCCTCTGCGTACCCTGATATGTGCTCGATGCCGTATGGACCTAACAAAAATAATAAGTTAAGAAGTTACATAATATGTTGCAAGGCTTCTCATCTTATTCTTAGTCGTTGTTTCAATTTTTTTTTGGGCGTCTCCTATACCTTTTACCTACCTATCTAAATATATATTTCTTAATTACAATACTCTAAATATCTATGTTATTTGACCAATCCTGACAGTTCAAACAATCTCTTTCCCTTGATTAATTCCCAAATCACATTAAAAGAAAAATATTTTCTTTGTTTTTCATGAAAATTATTACACTCCCTTAATCTATTAACGTAGCAATTACGGTGTTAAACACCTAAAATGTACCGAATTTACCTTCAAAATTTAGTTGGAATATGCAAAAGGCGTCCACTGCAAAGATAATAGGCTATTTTAAGCTACATACAACATCCCGAGGGGTCATTTATTTCACCGTAGCTTCGCTTCGCCCTAAGTCTTAAATTAGAATCATATTTATAGCTGACTGATAGTGTTGTAAATTTAATATTTTCTCTAAAATAGATAAAGATATGAATTCTTTAAATTTTAGTTATAAAAGGCTGTATAAATGAAATTTAAATATGTTTATTGTATTGATTTCATACTAGTTAAAAATTTGTTAAAAATACTAAATAAAATAAATCAGCTTCGCTCTGTGTCCCGCATATAGAGGAGAGGCAGAGGGAACCTAGTGTTAAGACACCATTACTGCTAGTACTAGTACCACACACAAAGTTAATCATAAATACTAATATTTTTCTAGCTTGTCTAAGTATTAAATATAATGTACTATCCAATTAAATAGACTACAAAGCGAAGAATATTACTGTAAAACAAAAATTACAGTTACATCTTAGACCACAATTCGAGTAAAAAGTAAATTGAACTTAAAACTAAAAAAATAAATAAATAAAGATCATTTGTATTTTAATAAAAGTTTAACAATAAACTTTAAAATTCACATTTATAGCACTATAATATTCTATTTGTTCTACATACTTTAACATTTTTCTAGAGGAATTAAAAATTCTGACCGACGATGTTTAAAATATAAAAGCTCACCGCAAATATTTACCGTAAGAGGAACGTGCTACGTTCCGCGTCCTCTACGTTAGGTATTCTAAAAAAGAAAAATTCTTTAGTTTAAATAAGAAGAGTTTATTTCGTTTTTTTTCTTTTAATTTATTATGGAATTATACATTTCTGCAATATACATTGCAAAATTCTATATTATACAGGGTGGAAGAGGCAGCGCTTCTTTTACTGAAACTGCATATAGGGTAAAATATTTCAAACCCAGAATTAAAAAAAAATAATCAAGGTACCTCAACGGTTTAGACGTAGGATTTTTTTTTCATTTTACGATTTTTATCCATACCTGTATTTCGTGTCACGCACACATACATATGCGACGTAGCCGCTTTGACAGGTAAGTGTGTGCGTGCCTATGTTATACTTTACAAATGGCGTTTTATTTTAAAACGATAATTTTATTATTTATTTTGTTTGAAAAAATAACTTTTTCATTTTAGAGAATTATTTTTTTTCCGAATTATATTAGGCTTTTATAGAGTAGTTGAAACTGTAGTTTCATTTAAAGTGGCGCTGACACTTCCACCCTGTATTGTAAAGATAATTCGGTATCAGTAATTAAATATTACGATACTCATAAAAGAAATTTAAGCTTGATATTTCGTTTCGCTTATAGTGAAATAAGCAATCACTTAGTGTTAGGACATTACGCACTCAACTTGAATGCGAGACACTGTATACTCCATATCGAGTATACTCCATACTGAAACTCACTTTTCTCTACTTTTCTCTACTCTACTCAAACTGTACCAGTGCGGGGAAATAAAAATCCCACTACCGTTGCGTTTGCAGTTGGCAGCAAAACCACTGCGCCATAGAGACCTTGTAATGAACTTATTAAAATTATTCTGCGCTATATTAAGTAAGTTATCATTAGTATTTGTCAAGTAGGGAAAAGACTACATATGTTCATACACGGAGACGATCCTCCTTACCTTTACTCTTTAATTTATTTCCTAGGGGGTAATTTGATATACAGGGCTGGAGCAATGAAGGTGGTAAGTGCATTGTGAAAAGGTTCCTGAAGTCACCTCGTCGTACTTCTCAGACACTGCTCTAAGCTTAATAATATAAGTACTAATTATTATTGTAAATTCTCGAATTGAATATAAAAGAAAATAATATTTCAAGAAATACGTTATTTTGATATCTTGGATAACATAACGTTATAAGACATTAGACGCTTGTATAACCAAGGACGTACTAAATAAACACGTTTCGATGGACATGTCGCGAGATGTTGTCCTAATTTTCCCAAGATATATGTTATTATTCCATATTTCTGTCATATTATACAATATTTATTGCCAAATATATTTTTCTTTTAGCTAGTGTTTATTTATATTTTGTATCTCCATTCTCATTTCCTTGGAGGGTAGGCGGTAAGAATAAACATTAGGTTTTGTTAATGTTTACATACATAAATATTTATATATATTTATTTACAGAATAGCTCCAATATATTATATTTTTTGTTCTTTTTATAATAATTTATTATAAAAATAAATTAAATCTCATTATAATTTAATAAATTTGGTGGTTACGATCGCGGTTCACCACTTGGGGAAGTGAATTATTTTCATTACTGAGCGGTGTTGCTTTTCTCCACTCAATACGCAATGTGTCATATTCAGGCGAAAAGCAGAGTATCTAGTTCTCTGACAACACGTTGCTGTATATGAAACATAGAAAGAATCTGCAAAAATACAAAATTAAAAAAAAATATTGAAATTTAATATTACTCAAAATATTTCTTCTTATAACTCAAAATATTTGTATCTTATATGTTCATAGTGTATAATTCCACAGAGAGCTAAAAGAAAGAAACGAGGTTATACTTCAATAATAAAACTTTAACACCCAGCACCCACTGGGACATTGAGGTTGCTCCTGCTGTCTTTTATTTCAACCTTTTTATTATCTCACGCATTTTCGAAAATAGAAAGAAATGATAAGTTAGACTACTTTTTTTATTATTTGTATATATTTTTTTAAATCAAAAATTAAAACATAATAATTCTACATACTAAATATAAAAAGTAAATATAAAAAAAATAGTATGTGTCAAAAAAATAACTTTCTCTGGATCTTATCGTTGATTAAAAAATAAATTAAATAAATACAATAGAGTTAATAAAAAACAAAATGATATTATAAAAATATTTCTTTACCATTACTAAATCCACTAAAAGCACATACGTTCCGATCTAAGATAACACATACATACATACATCTAACTCAACAAGGGAATGAACCCACTACCTTCAACAAATAATGTCACTTAACCAAACAAAGGCTAGCCCATTAGCTAGTGCCTAGATAAATCAATTATCATTTAGTCATACAATTCTATAGATTTACAACTAATTGGATAGTGCATCTCAGTTTAAGTTTAATTGGTGTCGTAGGCTCTAACTCGCCTGCATAATTTTCCTGACCGCATCTATTATTGGGACTAAGGTAATTACTGGCAGTTCCTGTTCGATTCTGATCATTTATAGCCTTTAATTAGAGAGATACTGGCTTGTTAGCTATTACTGTAGTTTCATTTAAATATTATTATGCGAATTAAACGTACATATGTAGGTAAAAAAACAATTATGAGATTGCAGCAATCGTGTTTGTGGTAAGCTTTCCGTTTCTTCCTATTGGTTCTTAAAGATTTAAAAAAGCTTAATTAATTAATATAATGCATTTAAATTTAGTTTTTGTTTAGTTAGTTTTAACAAATATGGTTCTTCTCAACCAAAAAAAATAAGGGGTTGAAAGTTTGTATAGATTTTTTTTAAATCGGCACCAATTTTTATAAAATTTGAAATTCAGACTCTTAAAAGTATTTAATTGAACTTGTATTTCATGGTTTTCTAGAATTCACCCCCTAAGGGTGCAAATAAGGGGTTGAAAGTTTGTATAGAATTTTATTTAAATCGCCACCGATTTTTATAGAAATTGAAATTTAGACTTAAAAATATTCCATTGAAAACATGTTTCGTGGTTTATTAGAATTCATCCCCAATTAAGCAAGCGAAGCTGCGCGCGTCCGCTAGTATAGAGATATAGAGTTACATATAAAGAAACTGTAAATAGCATAAAAACAACATTTCTACAATTTCTATAAACCAGCCAGGACGCATGCAAGGGTATAAAGGGAGTGGAATGTTATTTCCGCGAGTCAACTCACAACGTCAACACTTCCGCCCCCGGCGGCTGAACCCTGAGCCTGATGGTTGCTAACATGGCTTTTTCCGTCACTTTCATCAGTTCTGTATGTATCTAACCGTATTTCTGGGAACGAGCCAATTTTAATTTCCGTTGAAAACTGTTGCTAAATTTGCCTGTTCTTCAGCTTTCTCTGTTTCATAATAAAGTTATAGAGAAATAGTTGTTTTACTTTAAAAATTGTGCTTCACATTGTATCGCAATTAATAGTTTAAAAACATAGATAATTGTACTTAAATACCAAACAATTTTAACTTTGAATAGTATGAAGTAAAAAATAATCTTATATTTTTCCTATGAAACAATCATCGTTCAGGCGTGCGAAGCCACAGGCGGTTAGCTAGTATTGAATACAATTCTATTGAATATAGCGAATGTCAGTTTTCCTACAATCTCACAATTCGTGCAAACATATTTGCTGTAAAGCCTTTCAATGTTTAGAAACGCGGCTTTGTTATACAAGAATCAATTCAATAGAAAACCAATAGAAAATATGATACTACATTTCAATAATATTCCATCAATATACTTATTTTTTTATTTTCCGTCTTAAATGTTTTATTAAAAATCTATAAGGCGCAGTGCGGCGTTAAGTTATGCCACTCAACACACAATGCCTTCAGAATTCGGCGAAAAGCGAGGGACGGATGTGTCTTAATGGGAATAGAGTCATAACACTAAGTTCCTAGGTTTCCTTTACGTACCCTCCAATGTGAAGCTATTCACGCTGTATCCTGCACATAATAACCAAAAAAATATGTTTTATTACTCAGTTTCTTGGGAAAAAATGTTAGATACACGTTTTTATTTAAAGGAACTGCGTATATATTATTGAAATAGACTCTCATTGATTGCACATATTAGTTATGTAAAGAAATCAAACACCTCGAGGCTTTTACAGAACTTATATATTTCTTCCAGGGCTAAATACCATTAGGCTTGTACAATTTATATCTCAGGACTTTTACAGAACTTATACTTCTTCCAGGGCTAGATACCATTAGGCTTGTACAATCTTAAATTATAATACAATATTTTATTCTAGAGGACCACTTTCCTCTTCAGCTCCAAATCTAATAATGCCCATCAGAATTTTCATCACATCAAGCGTCGCGCTAGTTCTATGTATAAATTTTCAAATATATCTTTTTATTAAACAAAGAGGTTGATTTACATTTTTCTATAACAAATTATCGTAAATATAAAAACTATTTATATAAAATCATTACAGTTACAAGTTTGAATTTCAAATAAGTATCTTCACAGCTATTCTGAGAGCTGTCTAGAGGCTTTCTATCTACCATCCTCATCTCAAACTGAGAGAGAGAGAGACTCGTAAACATAAGCTTGGAACCACTTAATTTAATTAAATAGTGAAACTATCTAAAAAAGAAAATTCTAAAAATTATCACAATACTATTCACTTGTATTCTGTACATACAAAATAATAACTTAACACAGTCATTGCTATAATACTGTGCGCTAGTCTTATACACGTCGTATCTACGAAACTAAAAATTTTACTTACCACAAATGTACCCAAGGGGGAACTATGAAAAGAATTTATGGCATAAAACCAGACAAGATATGATATATTCACTGATGCTAAGCATAAACTCTTAGGACAGATAGGATTATGTAGTGAATTCTGGGTACATCATGAATTCCACCGCTGGCACCATCCATTTAGATTTCCATCTCAGTAAAGGAAACCACTCGTGTTCCCGAGAAATATGAGACGCTTCATTCTTATATACGAGTTACTTATATTTTGTTATTCCTGAAGGTATAAATAAAATGTTTGCACAATTTCTCTTTTGTAGTTTGAAAAATTTTACCTGAGAAATATTTTGTATTTTTGTTTATATTTAATAATTTACATTAAGAAATGTTTCGAGGGTGTAAAGTAAATTTGGACAGCTTACTTATTGCTCAGTTCAGATAAACTTGACCGAAAGTAATTTTGAGAGCCATTATTTTCACTTTATGAAGGCATCACATGCCGGCGTACGATACCCGACCCCTCACATACCGGCCTAGAACAAATAGCATCTACGTGATCCCTCCGCCCTATATTTGTTGGACAACTTCTCAATATATATCTTGGTGGGATTAATTTTTCAACCATTACTTTTTTTTATAAGCTTCACGTCGTATCCCGCGCATAGCAGGGAAGACAGAGAGAATCCAGTGACAAAACCCTCCGTCAGGCATTGCGTGTTGACTGGCGAGACTCAACGCCGGGTTTAGCTTCGACCGTAAAGCGAAGAAATTAAAATATGAAATATTTCATTTCCTCGAGTGGAAATCGAACCCACCACTTGTCGTTTACAGTCACACTTGCCTGCACAATGACTGGCCTCATTAATTAAAGATATAATTACGAGTATCATTTATTTACTTTGTTTACCTTAACATCGATAATACGAGATCGGGCTAAGTAGATTAGTCTGTTTGGAATCCGTTCCACCCTGGCCCCGAACCTCGGGCCCCGGGGCGCGTCTCACTCTTAATTACCAGCGGCATGATGTTTCTGACGTTTCATGTTACACTACGGCTTATATAAACTTGTGTATGCTTTTCTAGGCATTGTAACTAGATTAACAAAACCAAATTATTGTACTATAGATAAATATGAAATAACTAAATAATAAATATATTAAAAATATTTTTTTACATTGAATTACTTGTTTGTTTTAAATGAAGAAAAATGGGGAACGGAAATGCCTGAATTAGACCGGATCATCTTAACACTAGGTTCCCGGGTTCCCTCTGTCTACCTCGCTTTGTGCGTGATACAGCGTGAAACTAAAAAAAAATGTTTTATATAATATAACTTATTATAACCACTATACTCGTATATAAAATTCTTAAAACCTAACAATAGGGCCTTGATAAGTATATCCTTTGTATTTTTGTGAAAAGGTACGAACGTAAGGGAAATATTTTCCTCGTAGTTTTCATTCTCATCACTAAAGAATCTACACAAAAATCTCGCATTCGTTTTAGTTCTTGCTCCTATCAAAGGTACCTTTGTTATGTCGCTTGAAAGTAAATAATATTTAAAGTATTTTTATTTAACTAAACGTTTATTTTGGTTTTAGTAATAAAATATATATTTTTGAATCAATAATAATAAAGCACTATCGTCGTTTTAGTTTCACGCGGTAATACCGCATATAATGGGTAGGTTGAGGGAACCTAGTGTTAACACTTTCGTTTCTTACTGAAGGTCGCTCTTTGTCGTAGCAGTTGGAACCGCTGTCGTAAGTGTTAAAAAAAATTGACATCGCGTTATTTTTATTTGTTAACGATTACTGGTCCATCTGGTTGCATCGCCTGATGAAATTGAAAGGCAAAGGAACCAAAGCTTCCTTGTCTATATACAGTACCGGACAAAAAAAGTACGCACCGATCAATGTCCACTTAGAAGGCACATTTTTTTCAAATATCATAGATCACTGAAACTTTAAGTGGTCGTGACGAAAGATCCTTATTTTGCCTTTACGCTGCCGTTGTAACAGTGTTGCAAATATAGGAAACCAGAAACAGAACGATTTTAGCGTAAAAAGTGCCTCTTATATGATGGACAAAAAAAAGTACGCACTCAAAGTTATCATATTATCAACAGTGACAGCGAAGTGCTTTTCTCACAACGAAGTTTAATAAGTCGCAGAGACTGTAAAGATCAGAGTTTCTCCATTTTTCATCCTTTTATATTTTCTCTCTTCGAATAAAGACGTTAAAATCCGCGATGTCGAAAATACCAATCTAAATTCAAAAATTAGTGATAAAATACAAAAAAATAAGTGTTTCAAAAAGAGAACTTGGTGGGAGATATAAAATAAGTGAAGGGACAGTGCGAAAAATACGCAAGAAGGTTGAAAAAATAGGTATAATCAATGATAAGAACGGAAGAGGGAGGATAAGAGAAACCAGTGCAGTGGACGATCGGATAATAATTAGGGAGGTGAAAAAAAAAACCCACAATAACCAGCCGTGTTATACTCCAGAATATCGGCCTCAATGTTTCCGACCGAAGGAATCGCAGGAGACTGCGAGGACTGGGTTTAAAAAATAGTTTCGCATACCGTCGCCCTCTGATTCGTAAAGCAAATAAAATCAAGACCCTCAAATTCGCCAAAAAATATGTTGGAAAACCGTTTTCTTTTTGGAAAATAGTAATTTTTGACTGAGGAAAGCAAATTTGATTTATGTGGACATAAACTACAATCGCACATGTGGTACTAGCCTACAGAACAGCTCCTCGAAAAAAATATTGATAAGACAGTTAAACACGGAGGAGGAAGTCTATTAGTGTAGGGTGTTTTGCGTGGTCTGAAGTCGGCAGTTTGGTTCAAATAAAAGGCATTATTACCGCCGATGTCAATAAGGACATAATAAACGAAAATTTGGAAGAATCATTGCTGAAGATCGTATTGAAAGATGCATTTATCTTCCAACAAGACAACGATCTATAACATACGCCTCGGAAATCATCGGTCTTTTTCCGATCTTCCAAAATAAAATTGTTGGACTGGCCCACGCAGTCACCGGATTTAAATCCGATTGAAAATTTATGGTCGATTTTATACCAGAACGTCAACAAAAGCGACGTGACTAACAAAGATAAGTTGTTCGAAGCTTTGATCGAGGCCTGGGGAAAAAATGATCAAGAACATATTAATAACATAATCAAACTTGTTAAAAGTATGCCCCGACGCTTAGAAGCTGTTATCGTAGCAAAAGATAGTCATACAAAATATTAGAAACGCGATGAGATTATTTATTTAATTTTTTTCTAAGTGCATACTTTTTTTTGTCCGGTCCAATAATGGTTTCCTGCCCGTGATATATTTTTTATGTGCCGTATTCATAATATTTTTATAGTGATTTAGTGAGGATGTGTGACTGAACCCACAAACTATCGTTGAAACGGCTGGTGAAGTAGGTCATTAATTGTTTTCGTAAATAAACTGGCACTTATACCAAATGTCAAACAGTGCGTACTTTTTTTTGTCCAGTACTGTATATAAAATTGAAAGGTCACTCACTCATCACGAAATCTCAGAAACTACATGTGCTAGGAATCTCAAATTTTGCATAGGAGTTATTTATAGGACGTAGGTGCTCGCTAATACGGGAATTTGCAATATTCGACTTCTAAGGGGTTGCGTTACTACAAATGCTAGAAGTCCCAAATTTTACATGGACGTCACTTATAGTACGTAGGTACTTATGGAGACAGAAATTAATAATAACGTAGTTCACGAGCGGGTCGCTAGTTGATTATATAAACTAACATAAAAAAGCCTTTAAAGTAAGCAGAACGCATCTTTAGACTTTTTAAAATACAATTCCTTTAAAAATTGAAAATAGCAAAAGAATAAAACCACGACGTTACCATTTAATATAAAGTTATTGAAGTTTAGTGAAGCTATAATTTTCACAAGCGAAACTCATTCGATATTGTCTGAAATGCGTTCAACTGAATTTATTCATATTAAATTTTGCACACAGATAAATTGTGAACAAGACTGACAGTTTTCGTTTTAAATGTATCTATAGTTTAACCTGCAAATATTTTTTATATTATTTTTTTAGGTTCACCGTGTATTCTGCACATATCAGGAAAGGCAGAGGGAATCTACTGTTAGCACACCTTGTTCCTATCCGTTCTTTCCGTTCCGTTCCTCTGTTCCTCACTTTCCGACTCGAGGAAATATTCCCCTGCCCCACGACTGGTCTCACACAATTCTTTAAAAATTTAATTTCTTTTGTAATTTAGTTTGTATTTTGTTATGCGGTTATGTTAATTTATTTCTATTTATATTAAGGAAATAGGTGTCATTATATTTCTTATACACATAGACATTTCTGTATTTCGAAACTATCTAAATTTCATTTATTAAATAACATGTTAAAATTACTATTAAAGTTGGCACACCCATCACAGCCACTTAATATCCTCGCAGCTTTCAAGCACACTGTAGACTAAATGCATTTTATACAAACTTTTTATAAATACCAATACTCTACAAAAGGTAGGAAGTCCCATCGGCATCCGGAACGCGTATTGTATTGGATGCAAAGAAAAGGTACGCTCGTATTGTATTCCTAGACAGATTGCATGTCGAAAAATCTGTAAAAAAGAGCTATAAACAAAATACATTCAGGTTCCTTTGAATAAGGGGGAATTCCCCGACTATAATATTCGCTCTATTTGACAATACTCAATATTCACATTCCTTGTAAATGTTGCTTACTTAACATGTACTTCTATGGATTCCTAAAGGGTCTAGCAGGATCACCATGGAAAAGTTGCACTGGTTTCAAAAGAATTGATTTTGCTATTGATATTGATTGTATTGCTTTTTTTGTCTCCAACCCTTACAATGAGGGAGTTATGGGGGTTAAAACAATTACATAAATACGTAATCCAAATGCGTATAAAATACCACTTTTTTCACATTAAAACCTCAATTGTAATGCAAATAGGATCATTTATAACCAAATTGAACGAACAAATCGATTGTACCCACAACTGCACGTTTGTACTTGATGGTTTCATTAGCGTTGTTATTCATTTGATGGTGTTGAATGTACCTACGGATGACAGATGTCACGATAATACTTTATTTGTGAAAATGAGTGAATAAAAGAATAAATTAGCTTCACGCTGTATCCCGCACACAGCAGGGTACGCAGAGGGAACCTAGTGTTAAGACACTCAATTCCCCATTTTCCGCTGATTTTGGAGGCATTTGGAGGCATGTTGTGATGGAATCGCGCCGCGTTTTACCTTGACACCAGAGCAAAGAAATAAAAATATAATTTTAAATAAATATTTCATTTCCTCGAGTAGGGATCGAACCCACATACTGTCGCGCTTACGGCCACACACTGGTGCCCCTTCTTCACGCCTGGTCTCATAAAGAATCATCTCATTTTAGCATCTCTATACTCAAATATTTTCCAATTCCAACGTCATTTGCACACATGACAAACTGATGACGTTTTTAAAGTGAATTAAAAAGGAAAAAAAAGCTAAGATTCACATATTTATGTGATTATTTTATTAAAGTTTTAAAATAATACATAGAATGAAGTCTTGCAGAATCACTCGCTTCCAACGTTGAATAAACTCCTCTTTTATATATGAAAGTGCAGTGAAAAATAAGGTGACATTTCGTTGTAGTAAATTCATAAATATTATGCGCTCTGGTGTGTCTCAATTTTAAAATGAGTAAAATAATATAAATATAACAAATACTTTCATGTATTCATGTCAATGGCAATAAGACCTTTTTTAGTTTTTACCTGTTTTTTTTAGTTGTTTAGCAAAATCGATAAATAGAAAAAAACCTATTCTTAAGACTTCCGTTCTCCTATTTCCACTCGACTATGACTTGCAGCCTTCTCTTGTCACGTCGTGCTCTCATGTCATGACATATAACTGGTACAAATTTTGGCCTAGAAGTAAATTATATACAAAACGTCCTAAAAGGGAAATAGAGTTTAAAAATAATAAAAATATTTTTTACAAAAGTTTTTACTTTCATTTTAAAACTCCACCCATAGTCGCACAACACCATTTAAAAGAAAAAAAAAACAATTTCTGGCATCAGCACATTGCCGTTTCACTGAAATGAAATATCCAATTAAAATACAACTCCTGTCCTTATAAATTAAAATTTTAATTTGATAGCATCGCTTTGTTTCAGTAATATAATATGCTCTGAAATAATTCGATTTCGCCTTCCCAAAGCCTGTCTGCAACCATCATTCTGCATGACGAAGCAAGTTATTGACCACCGTCTATGAACCGAAGCGCTTCCCTTATCACGTATCGGCAAGCATTCAAACGTATTTCGAATTAAATCGCTTATTTCTCTTTCCACTTCCAAGTCAATTTTATCGTAATAATATGATCTTTACATGTCAGGTTATAATTTATTGTTTTCCTTTCTTGTAGGGAAAAGAAAGGAACCCTTGCCAGGGTAGGAAGTCTCTGGTAACCGGGTAAAGCGTGGAGTGGGTTCTGTCACTCAACACGCTAGGAGACCACAAGAATTAGGCGGAAAGTGCGAAAGAAGGGTCTTAATGAGAACGGAGTGTCTTAACACTAGACTCCCAGGTTCCCTCTGCCTACCCTAACAATAAAAAAATAAAATATTATTTGTATACGCTATATCTAAATGGAGTTATAGAAAATTTTAAGCAGCTAATATTCTTAGTAAAATCCGCTACCAAGTTGGCGGCATCAAGCAAAGTCTCGTGTTGATAAATTACAACAGCGATACTTCCCGTGATGGATGGTGGCGAGACGACGAACAAAACTACTGGAGTAGTTTATAAAATGGACAAGGGAATTTGAAAGTTGGCTAAGATAATATATTTTGTTACATTTTTCTTTGTAAAACTTAATGTTATATCTGGATAGAAGTTATTTGCATTTAAATACTTCAACATGTTATGTACAACTATATATATAGCGCGGCTTCGCCTGCGTGAACTACGTTATTATTGATTTCTGTCTCCATGAGTACCTACGTCCTATAAGTGACGTCCATGCAAAATTTGAGACTCCTAGCATTTGTAGTAACGAAGTTTCATACAAACTTTCGACCCCAAAAACAACCCCTTAGAAGTCGAATATTGTAAATTCCCGTCTTAGCGAGCACCTACGTCCTATAAGTAGCTCCTGTACAAAATTTGAGATTCCTAGCACTTCTGAGTTTCTGAGATTTCGTGATAGATGATATCAGTTCTTATCTATATCCTAATGCAGGAACATAGTATTATTTAGAAAAAAAGGAAAGGTCGTCACAAATGCTAGTCAAACTTTACTGAAACACTATTGTTATTTCAGTCCAAATTGCCCAAAAAGATTTTCAATTCATTTTGTTATTGAAATCGCTTCCCCAATATATCTCCTACAATTTTCATTCATCGGAATACAAATACATTCTAAAATTCTGTTTGTTGACAGTTCCGCCATTTTTAATAAACTCTTCAACTACGAACGCACGATGTTGTCCCGACCAAGCCATTGCTCACACTAAAACTGCATGTCATGGCGCGTCTAATGACACCATCCCCACCCTTCTACTCCTTCCCTTCTTCGTGCAACGTCCTTCCAAAACCGGAAAGTTCAATATGACTCACCCTGTAGAACAAATAAAAAGCGAAGAAAATATTTCAATTGTTATAGAGCATCGAGGAAACTTTTTTAACAAAAAAAGACTGAAAAGAACCATTTTTTGCTAGCGTCAACTTCCACTAATATATTAGAAACGTAGAACTTCGCTTGGAATTTTCCAATAACGGCGGTGATGACGGCGGCCTAGCTGTCTCACATTATAATATGTTATTGAATTTGTAAAGAAATATAAGCCAGTCAGGAGCAAAAAGTGTGACTGTAAATTCGACTGGTTGTGGGTTCGATCCCCACTTGAGGTAATGAAATATTTATTTAAATTTATATTTCCATACCTTCGCTCTGGTAGCAAGGCAAAACCCGACGTAGAGTTCCCCCACTCTAAAGTAAAAACTGTTTTTCAACTTGGATAATGCTTGAAAAAAATTTCGCTATCAAATTCGCTGAAAGCTCGTCCGTATCCATTATTCTGCGTGACGGAGCAAGTTATTGGCTGTCGTCATCTGTAATCGAAGAGCTCTCATTACATATTATATTATATTAAGTATTTATAGTATATTTCACATTAAATTCTATGGAAGTCTTGGCGTGGGGGCGCAAGCGCGACAGACAGATTGTGGGTTCCATTCCGACTCGACAAAAAGGAATTATTTAATATTTTAATTTTTCGCATTGGTAAAGTGGCAAAGCGTGGCGTTGAGTTCCGCCACTTAATACAGAATTGCTTCATTATAATTGAAACTTTTAACTTAGATATATAACTTTATTATACTTCCTAGCAGTTTCTTCTTTAAAACTACAATATTATTATGATATCGGTGTTCTTCTTTAAAAGTTTTATTTGTACTTAAGTTATTATTTTGTTAAGTCTTATGAAGTACAGGAAGATCGATATTGCAGTTGATAGTAGCGTAACTTTCGCTCCAATAAATTATTTAAAAAACACCAAGCGTAAATACCGCAATAAAAGTAAATATATATGCAGTTGAAAATTCAGAACAGCTTTTTTATTTCAGTAAAAAAACATTTCAAACAAAACTAATTTCATTTTATAAAAAAAATGAAATCGGCGAGTCGTGGTACAAGCACACTAATATGTAGCCTGTAGACGGGGTGGTGGGTTCGATTCCCACTCGAGGAAGTGAAATATATAATCAATTCATTTCTTCGCTCTGGTATCGAGGCAGGGTGCGGTGTTGAGTTTCGCTACTTTATACGCAATGCCTCCAGAATTCGGTGAAAAATGGGGAACGGAGTGTCTTAACACTAGGTTCCATCTGCCTACCCTGCTGCGTGCGGGATACAGCGCGGAGCTGAAAAAAAACTAAAATGAAGTGAAATAGAAGAGAAAAAGTAAATAAGCTCATATATAAAATATAGTATAGCAATAAATTGTTTTTAATAGTGGTCCAAACAAAAACTGTTATTGTTAGAGTAACAAAGGTTATGGCAAAACTACTCTTTTTTATATCTGTTTATTATTGTTAGATACTATGTACTATTATATGATTTAAAAGTTTTTATATAATAATAAAAAAAAACTGGTTAATTGCTAAATAAGTTGGTTTTACCTATTGAGGGTTCCGTACCAATTTCATGATTGTATTATAAATCAACAGGATGCCTTAGTTTGTATTGAAATTTATCTGCATTCGTAGAGGACTTAGGCAATCGTGCCAGCCACAAGCGTGTGCTGTAAACGACAAATAGTCGACAACAGGATCAATTCCTGTTCGAGTAAATGAAATATTTAATATTTTCATTTTTGGGTTAGTAACTTTGTCAAGGATTTTTTTTTGTGACTAATTATTTTTTTTGTGACTATCATTAAAACTAAAAGCCTAGCTTTATTATAGTAATAAGTATATTAATATATTTTTAACTTTATTACCAATTAAAGTGAAAATAGAGATCATCTTAATAATATTTAATATTTTCATCAAATTTTATGACAATTCCTTCACAAACATGGTCTTTGTTCCGCATTCATAACGTTGTTTGTTCTAATCTACTACGAACAGTAAAAGACAAAAGACGAAATTTTATTAAAATATGACTTTACGAGACGTGGAGTTGCTGGTTTTGATTATACTCGTGTACATATGTATTTTATAATTTATTATTATTCTCATTCAATTAAGTTACTTTGCAGACTTATCGCTTTGGTAAGTCAAAGTGGGTAGTTGATTTTTTTAAGTTGCTGTACTTCTTAAACTTTGCTGAAACTGTCAGAGTCTTTCTTGTTTCTTCATATTTCTTGATTAACACTAGAAGCGCCCCCGTCCCATTTTTGACCCAAACGCAAGTTTGATTGTATATAACTTTTTTATTTGTTAATTTATGTAGATGAAATTTTTTAACTATTACCAATTTTACACCTTTATTTAATTAATGATATAAATAACTTTATAGCAGTCATACTTTTTGAAAAAAAATTAGATTTACCTAGAACTGCCGCTGGGTCATTTTTGTCCCGCCATTATTATTTTGTTATTTGAGGGTATAATTTGACATATTTTCATGCCTCGGGGACGAGGTGGAGGTGAAAGGGCGATGCGGGGGCGGAAAAAAATTGAATAGTAGGTTTAGCAGTCAATGCCTAAGTTTTTAGGGTTCTGTAGCTTTTAAGGGAAAAAAAACCCTTATAAGATCATTTTTTTGTCCATCCGTCTGTCTGTGCCTTTATTTCAGGACTGCTTGGAGAAATCGAGTTGATATTCATATGAGTATATGAATATCAACTATATGACGATCTACACTCCCTTAATTTCCTGAAAAAGCGCCCTTAAAAAAAGATATGACCATTTACATAGTAAAAAACGTGTATTTCGACACTATAAAGGGAATCAAATTAATAAGGTACTTTCAGTGCACTTAGAATTATGAAATTTGGCAGCTAGCATCTACATGTAGTACAAGTACAGGAAAAAATCTGAAAACTATACATTTATGTATAAATCTTAAAAAATAATAGCCTGAAAAGTAGGGTAAAATTGGTGTCAATACTAAATTTTGCCGCTAGTTCAAGTGAGGTATCAGATGAAAGGATGACTAAGCTAGGCTTGAATTTCAGAAAAAACCACTCGATACCAAATGTGGACAATTGTAGGGTAGGTAGAGGGAACCTGGGAACCTAGTGCTATGCACTCCGCTGGCATTTTCCGCCAAATTCTGGAGGCATTACCACGCAATGTTCATCATCATCATCATCATCTGTGATGTATCACTGATGAAGAATATATTAATGCATTACTTGGCCTAATAATAATATTAACTAATTTCAATAACTTATAATTTTGTAAGAGTTATTCAGTTAGTTGTCACGACCTTAGAACGTATTTGAAATATTTGATTCTTTCTTTGTGTTTTGTTTTTTGGTACTTTTATGTTTGTTAAATAATAAGAATTGATTATTAAAGATGGTCTACATACTTTACGATTTATTTTAATAATATTTTTTTTGTATTATACCAACAATCAACATAATAAGTATTTTTTTTATCTACAGCGTACAAATGCAACGTTTAGTTAACATGTTTATATTCTTGGTAGTAAGATAAAGTTACTCAAAATGTGGTCTAACGTCGTTGCATATGTTTTGAATATTTAATAGTGCATCAGAAGATTGCATCACTATATGAATAAATGATTTTATGTAACAGTTTAAAGTTAACTGAAGCTTAAACATACATTAAATACATTTATATTGCTGTATATTTTTTAAATGTAATATTTAACAATAATTTTTCACGGGTTTTTTTGTCTAGCTTCACGCTGTATCCCGCATTTAGTAGAGTAGACAGAAAACTTTAACATGTTAAAACACTTCGCTCCCCACTTTCAGATGAATTTGAGAGGTGTTGCCTGTTGAGTGGCAATATTTCATATTTCATTGTCCCCGCGTAGGAAACAAACCCACAACTTGTCGCATTTACAGGCACACGCTTCAACCCCTGCGGCACCACTGATGAAATACTAAAATAAAAAAAAAATATTACTGTTACCACAAATTTTATAAAATCATTTCTTATCCCTAGGACCTATCAATGTCTTGAACGACATTAACTTTGCTCTTACAATATTTCTCTGGAGCTGTCTTCAAGGATCGTTTAATTCTGTAACACCTGGTTATTTCCTCAGAGGTCATTATTACAGGTAATCATTTTTAATATCAGCCAGTAGAGTCACGTTTAGCACACGGGGGCGTCTCCGTTAATGGAATTTTCAATATAGAAGAAAATAGGGCAAGAAGCTTGTAATTTTCTAAAACATTATATAAAGAATGTATAAATGAATGTTATTAAAATGTTTTTTGTTTTTTTTACACGCTTAATGCCTGCCTGGATCTTAGAAGATTTTCCAGTATATTCAATATAACCAGTGGCAGTGTTTCCAGGTCAGTACGATATGGGTACCTTCAAAAAGCGCGCCTATCTCCACCTCAAAGGCCGGCAACGCACCTGTAGCTCCTCTGGTGCTGCACGGGGTCGTGGGCGGCGTGATCACCACCAGGTGACCCGAATGCTCGTTTGCCTTGTCCTTTTTCCATAAAAAAAAAATCCTAAAGGATACTATAGCCAGGCAAGGTCAGACGGTGCCAATATATAAATTGCAAATACAGCTATTGTGTTAGCAATATTGTTATAATAAAGAAATTTAAAAAAAAAGTCACTCCAATTTAGTATGGTATTCTAATTGCAGACATTCTGCAATAAAAGAATTGAAAATTAATATTTTCACTTTAAGTGTTTGTTCTTTCTTATTCATTAAGAAAAGCATTGTTCGAGAGTCAGTTTAATCTTTGTCCTTGGGTCTGACTGAACTTTACTGAAAATGTCAACTTCCTTTCTCCCGTCTGTGTAATTTTACAATCAAAGTGTATATAAAACTTGTCTGAGATGTTCACATTTTTATATTTTTAGAAATTTTAGAAACTGAAAATGACAAAATAGCTTGCAAGTTTTTCTTATAAAAGTTATACATGAAAAGTTAGGTCACCTAATTTCAAGCCTAATATACCATTTTTAATCGATCAATTTTTAAGTTATAATTTTAGCTCATAGTAAATGCTCGCTGTCGTGAGAGTACACTGATA
>JAEBDU010013381.1:6468-103777 GCA_016802625.1 Heliconius numata | reverse complement strand
ACTTGGTATGTTGTTTTAGTGTCATGTCTCTTCTCAACTTTGTCGGGTAATAAAAGTTTGTACCACTCATTAGTTCTATAGAAATCTGATGTATAATCCTTTGAAAGACTGTCGGGATCAAATGCGCCTAGATCTTCTACATAGAAAGTGTTTAATGTTGATATCTTTTGTAAATGTACAGGGTCATTGAAATCGTCAGCTCTCAATGCTCGTGGAGCGAATCTAGGCAAAGTTTTATTAAAGAATCCTCGATAAGACGACGTATATGACATGTTAGGAGAAAAATATACAGAACTAGCGTTTATGTAGGGATTAGCTGATACGTCGGCCACAGAAGACAAGAAATAGTACATCATTCCGGGATCGTAAGTGTCATTTATTGCAGGCCGAATAAATCTCGACTGTAAAATATAGCTCCAAAAAAAAGCTCTAGTCAAAGCCATATTGTGTAAATGCAACATTGCAGTACGATTTGCAAACACAGGGTTAATGTTTATTTCTTTCACGTCAGGATGATGAGAAACGGAGTCCTTTGGTAGAGCAAGATCATCGACGTGAGCAATATAACAATTGTCAGCATTTATTTTATCCATCCTACCTCGAATATCATCGAAAGCATCGCGAATTTGCCATTCATATTGCCCGGCCACACCCCAAAGCAAAACACATAAAGAAATTAACAGTAACGTCCAATTGAGTTTCTCCATGTTTTAAACCACAGTCAACACTGTTCATTAATATTAATATCACACAGAATCATTAAGTTAATTCATTATTTACATATTCTGCATTGTTTGTTGTAAATTGTAAGTATTATCAACTATCGTAAGGCTTTACGGGTAACCGACCGATTGTTTTGATTTGACGGAAACGAATAAGTCGAAAAGCTTGCCCGTTGCTTAACGTAACACCACAGAATAGATTTACCCAACCCACAGATAGTATTTATAGTTTATAAATATAATGACACATTTACACAATTTTTAATAATAATTAGTATTTTAAATTAAATTTAAATATCTATTTTATTGTAAAGCTGCGGTGTCAGAGTTCTTTTAAAAACTTGCCTGAGAAGAACTTTCCCATATAATTTAAATTTTCAATTGACCTTTGACATATATGTGCAATGTAGGTAAATAAAATTTAGCAAATTGTCTATTCATAACCTAACTTGAAGTAGCTTTTCATAATAAATATTATTCAATAATTTATATCCTGAATTTAGCTATATATAATGGCTGGGACGTTATTTCGTAAGTTTAAAAGCAGCAAAAAAGACATACTGTTTTATTTATTGTTATCTATTAATGGCAAATTGAATAAATATAAGGAAATATTATTTCAGGTTCCCTATTTAATACTACTTTATATCTACAAAAATCTAACGCACCTGTTTTTGTAAGTAAAAGCGTTAATAAATATATAAAATAATAAAATACTTTAATAAAACTATTACTAATGTGTGAAAATATAACTTTTTAAGAAATCCATCCATAGTGGTCCAGTTTATTATGCAGCTAGAAAAGGAACCAGGGCAAAAGCCCGAGCAAAGAAAGTAAAAGTTGAAATCACTAAGGTGGGCTTCATTCCGCATAACCAAAGAGGAAGAAAGTAAGTATTTTAATTGATGAATTTTTAAATTATGCCAAAAAATTAAACATAAAATTCTTTGTTTTTCTTATATAACTCTATCAATACTCATGTTTGTTTTTTATTTGCATATTTTTTTTCTATTTTAAAATAATTTAGAAACTTTACATTGATGTTTTGATTTTTTTTTAATATTTAAGTTGATTACTTATAAAAATTTTAAGTACTAAATAATAAATTAGCTGTAACAGCATAATCACTGACTGTTATGAGACCGTTATGAGTTTTAATGTATCCTTGCTCTAGTGACAAGACAAAGACTCATTTCAACAGAGTGCTGGACATAAAATTATACTTAATTATGCCTGGTGGCTGGAGTGGTTTACCTACCTTTGCCTATCTTTGCATATACCTAACCATGATATATACAAAAACAATGTAAAGCTGACAAAATACTAATAAAATCTATTTCAGAACAACAACAGTCCACATAAATAAACATCAAGATGATTCTTACAAATCAATATCCAATGATGATGTATATCCAATGCAGTACTATCGTTGGCTTATTTACACTGCCGAGGATGCGGTTAAAGCTCACCAGGAGACCCATCACCCAACCATGTATAATGCTATGGATTCTTATATTTATGCACAAGTTGAAATGAATATGGAAGCTGTTAAAAAGGTAATTTATTAGAGATATTTATTAATAATATTTGGAAATAATAAAATGATACATTCATAATATTCACTCTATGAAGTTTACATTGCAACACAAAAGATTTTTTTATTTGAACCAGCAATTCCTGGGGTTAGGGTATTCAGGAAACAACATTTTCAGTTTCATTATATATAATGTAATTTAATAATAATTTTCTGTAATTTTTTTATTAATATGATTTCTGAGATTATATTTAACAAATTTTTTTTTGCCTTCCTTGTTATTGTTTTGTGTTCAATTCTCACTCGGAGAAATGTTTAAATACCTCACCATGCCTACAAGAAAATTGCTCCTTACTGAGTGCCTTAAAACTAGGTGTCTTGCTTATGCTATATTTGCTATATGCACGATAAAGAGTGAAATTATAAAATGTGAGGCTGAAAGAAAAATTTAAAAAGTAATCTCTATATTACAGAATCGTTACTTAGACAACTTTACACGCTTAGCCCTCTTACCCCATTTTTTCCCCCGTGAAGAAGAAAGGACTATCCTCGCATTTTGTAAGGGACCTGAATTGGCTAAACAGGTAGAGGAGGCCGGAGCCACTAAAGTTGGTAGCACTGATTTGATTAAGAAAATTCAGGTGAGATTTATTAGTAAATTTGTATACAAGGTGTATGTGAGAATAAATATAGTAATTATGAAATAAATAGTAAATGTTGTGTAAGGTTCTGTTGCTTATTAAAAATAATAATAAAAAAATTAAATTATTAAATTGATTTTGTAAGGTTCTGTTGCTTATTAAAAATAATAATAAAAAAATTAAATTATTGAATTGATTTTAATCTGGTAATATTGGATAATTTGGCAACACGAACGGAGTAGGGATCGGGCGGTGGGCAGATTGGCTCGGGGCAGTCTAGACTGAGTAGTG
Source organism: Heliconius numata (assembly GCA_016802625.1). Classification (NCBI taxonomy): domain Eukaryota; kingdom Metazoa; phylum Arthropoda; class Insecta; order Lepidoptera; family Nymphalidae; genus Heliconius; species Heliconius numata. Next base: position 100,589 of record JAEBDU010013381.1, on the reverse strand, counting down.
ATAGCGAACGGACATATTGAAGTGGAGTTGTATTAGTACTGAAATACAGAGTCTTGAAATTAAGCCGAGGAAGTTTTATTGAAGAATTCCCTGTCTTCTACACTTGTTATTTTTTTGTTATACATATGCTAAATATGTATAACAAAAAAATAACAACATTCGACAGTGTTAAAAAAATAGGAACTTTACATTTATTTTATTTATACATTTATTAGTAGAGAATATAAATAAACTTTCGAAATTGTAAGAACAAAATTAACCAAACTTAAATATAAATAAAAACTCATGGTTTTGTAAAAAAAAACATTTTTTGTCTCTTCCAATAATTTGCTTAAAATAGGCTGTTAGCACGCTTACACTCAGAACCGACGTTATGCAATTTGACATGTTGATTTTTCGATTGCCATTCAAAGAAATAAATATTTCATTTTATTTTTTTTCGCTCTGGTGTCGAGCCAAACCGCCGCGTTTGGAATTGCCTCTAGAATTTGGCGGAAATTAAGGCGCTCTCCACTTATGACCCGAAGACACTGCGGACATGCGGGAAGCAGCGTGAAGAAAAACAAAACTCGCCAGTTGGGGCTTGCGTAGCTAATGGAGTATGTTAAAATTAAGTTCCTCTAATACCACCTACCTAAATGTTAAATTTTATATCACAGGAAGGTGAAATAAGAGTCGGCGACTACGACTACGTTATAGCACACCCTAATATTTTAACCGACTTAGTACCAATAAGAGGTTTAATGAAGAGACGTTTTCCTAACGTGAGAGCCGGTACTTTAGACCCCAATATATGTGAATTAGTGAAGAAGTTTGCGGCCGGCATACAGTATAGGGTTAATAAAGATGAGAATCAACAAAATTTTGGTTCCGTCGAAGTTCCTATTGGGAGGGTAATGTTATTTTTTTTTTATTATTTATGTTTTTTTTTTTAAATTTAGTTTTATATATATTTTTTGTTTTAGTAGTATTGCCAACTTTTTTATTTTAAATAAATTACAGCTTTGGACAAATTAAGCAGTTCATTAATGGTATTTTAAATTTGTGGAATATGAAATTTATGAAGATAATATAATTTCAATTAATACCTAAATAAAATAAACCTAATTAGTGTAAATATACCTAAATCTTAGGATGTTGTGTAAAACAATACAATTTTAAGACAGAATTTTTTAAATTGTATTTTTAACCAGAGTCATTACTATAGTACATAGGCAGACCATGTCAGTAATAAAGTGCGATCGACGAGTCATGCTCGCTCTGAAGTTAGCCTTTTTGAAGTACTGTTCACTTGCAAAGAAAATAATCGAATTTTTATTTTATTATGCTACAGATAAATATGGACGCCAAACAAGTAGCAGAGAATATTGATTGTTTGCTAAAAGATATACAATCTGCGCGCCCTAAACGTGATGGCCTTTTTATTACAAGGTAAAAAAATTAGATGGTGTAACCATAAACATTTATTATATAGGCATTTAAGGTCATATTTATTAAACTTGTGTAATGTCAGTCTGATACAGTAAAAGGAGAGACAAGGGGTACAGAAGAAAATCTATATAGTTAATCAAAAGCCTGCTTTGATTTCTAAAATATATTTACAATTCGGCAGTTACTAGTCATTTTGAGTTTGGTTAGGTTGTGTTATGCTAATTTAAAGAGTTTGAGTATCCTTAGGGTATTATATGGGTCCTTCATAAAGCACACATACTCATATCTCTACCTCAAAAGCTGACAAACCACCTTTAGCTTCTCTGGTGTTACATGGGGTTGTGGGTGATGAATTATAAATTCTTTGTTTAAGAGTAACTTTTAAAATTTTCTAACATATGAAAAAAAAATATATATTATGGAAAAAGGAGAGTGGACATGTCCGCAGCTCAATTACTCTAATAAAAAACGAGAAAAAAATATATATATTATCTTTTTTACACAGATGTTTCATAACTAGTCCTCCATCTTCAGAAAAATTGAAGATAGATCCATTTGTTCACGTTGATCGCACTCTTTCTAAAGAAGTGCAAGAGGACAGTGACGACGAAGAAGAAATTGCCGCTAAAGCTTAGTATATGTATGTTATTTAGATTTTGAATAGTTGTCAGTTAAAAATATAGTAATATAAAAATCATATGTTTCTTTTCATTCATTGTATTTCCCTTTTTACATTGTTTAACTATTTATGCTTTTTACTTTTTATTAAAGTATTGAAATTTTATTAAATTAATGAATATAATTTAAATTCCTATATGATCTATACGTTTGAATTATATTTAAATATATACAACAACATGAAAATCTTGGTATCCCAAAACAAAAAAACATTCGAATGTCATAAATACGTTGATCTATAATTTATTAAACACACTCACTTTTGATAGGTATGTTACCAAGTCATAACAAATTATGTTCATTTTATTTAATTTTAGTATATTTAGTTACGTATAATTTTTTTATTCAGAAGCTTTAGGAGTAGTCATATTTAACAAATTAATTATCGGTAAAATTTATAAACAGTTCAAAAGGTATGGCGTAAATCGGATCGCAACGTTTACTCATAAGTCGAAACGTCATCTGTATATAAATAGCTAAGCAAAGATAATGTAAAAATTTCCGAACGCAACATAGGGGCGTAAAACAATCCGCCATCTTGTTCCAGTGACAATTTAGTATTTAATATAGTTTTGAACCCATCTTTTTTCAATTAATCCTTCATCAAAAGTGATATTTTGTGAGCTGTGCAGTGTTTGAAGAGCCTGTGATATTTTTGTGTAATACTATTTTGTTTACGATTTGCGTATCTTGACGTTATTAGTTGACCGATTTTGACGTCGAACGGACCGCTAGATAATCAAAATGGGTACAAGAGAGGACGAGTACGATTATTTGTTCAAAGGTAAACTCCTATGAATATTTATGTTGTGCAGTTCTCATACAATATAACTGATTATAATGGAGTACGTCAGGTATTTCATGTTACGTACAAAGTATTGTTACATCTTGAATGACGTAGATTATTGACCTGTGTAGCGAATTTTTAACACATAATAAACTGTTATAATAATAAAACAACCTTATTATCAATAATACATGCATAATGTAAAATTTGCGTTCATGGTGTATGAGATTTGCTTTGTTCTATATCAGCTGATGGGGTTGTGACAATCGATTTCTCATAAATTTTCGTTTACGATGAGTCACTTTTGCATGATGTATTTACCTAAATTCAAATTACTTTTTCTTATCACTTGTACATAAAAATTTTAAATGTTTGTGTTTTAAAATACAACTTATTATAACAAATTCTTTTGTTACAGTTGTTCTGATTGGTGACTCAGGAGTGGGTAAAAGTAGTTTACTCTCACGTTTCACTAGAAATGAATTCAACTTAGAATCAAAATCTACAATAGGAGTGGAGTTTGCAACAAGAAGTATAGAGGTAAACAATTTCTTTATTAAGTCTTAATTGATGAATCATTCTGTGGAGTGGAATTTGACTTTGTTGTACTTTGCATCATAAAATACAATATGTAATGTTATTAAATGTTCCAGGTTTAACTCAAACAAAGGGCCTATTTTTATTAACTAATAATCAATCTTTAAAAAACATTACTTTTAATTTATTTAAAATTATTGTTTATAATTAAGTGCAAAGTTTCACAATTCAACACACTTTTTCAAATTTGGTCAATGGAGTTGCCTTGATACTAGTTTCTGTCTGCTTACCCTGTATTTCAATATTTTTTTTAATTTAAATTTAATAAATTTAAAACAGAAATTTAAAGTACTAGAACAAGTAATACATAAAACCTATCTGAACATTGTTAACTGATAATCTCTTATCATTGCATTTTTTCTATAGTCATTATCAACAAATCAGTTCCTATGAGAAAATTGTTTAGTTGCAAAAATATTATGATTCAAACAATACTAAAATTAAATCTATCTAAATCTTAATAATAATAATGGTCATAAATAAAAACAATAATAATGATGTCACTGGAGGTTTTATAAGAAAAGATATTAAAATGTTTGAACAAGCATTTAAAAATCTGACACTAAACATTATGTTTTCATATATAGCTAGAAGCTAGACAGAAAACTTAGTGTTAAGATACTTCATTTTACCCTTTCTGTCCAGGTTTGGGACTGCATTTTAACTGAAAGAACTTGTGTCCACATTTAATCTACCCATAGTGAGGAAATAAAAATAACTAACTACTGGTTTGTGGATTGAACCAATAACCATTGCTTTTACAGTCAGATGTCCCAATGCATCAAAAATCTAAATCTAAATAAACCTGAACTATATACAATAGTGGGAGCATTTTAAAAGATGCACACTACACACTGGTTATTTTTAAAATATTGTTTAACATATATATTAGTCATAAGTAAGTAATTTGAGGGAGATAAGAGTAACAAAGAATAATGGATCACAAGAATATTTGCCAAGAATGTATATAATTATCTGTAATGATTTTTTTAACTTAAACATTTTTAAAAAAAAGAAGTATATTTGTATTCAAAAATATTTATTATTTGCACAAACTGAACTGAAATATTTATTTCAAATTTATATTTCCATTTATTCACTCTGGTGTCGAAGCTAAGGGTGTGTTGAGTTTCACCACTCAAGACTCAATGCCTCCAGAATTCAGCAGAAAATGGCGAATGGAGTGTCATAATGCTAGTTTCCCTCTGCCTTCTCTGAGTTCAGAGTGAAGCTGATTTAATTATTTTTTTATAAAAATATTTAATATAGCCTATAATGCTATGAGAATTTTCTTTTTGACAACACTTAATGGCCATTGTGCCATTATTATGTCAACTATCACTGACAACCCGCAAAGAGTTTGTCACATTTGGCTCATATCCAAATGTAGTAGTAATACTGTTTATCTCAAATATTGCTACAGTAATTTTATTTTGATTATTTTTGTTTAAATGTCTTATTGTACGGCAATGATCCCATTAGCTTGCTTTTCTGTTCTAAGGGACTTTCAGATGATAGATTCAATGGAACTCATCATTTTCATTAATGTTATCTTTCCTGAGACAACTTAGGTAATATTTAGAACAATTCATAATTATTAAAACCGCATCTCAAGATTGATCGTAGAGATGAGGGTGGTTTATAAATATGGGCAATTGGGCCCCATTGTCAAAACACTATTCTCTTTATTTTTCTATTCAAACTTATAGAGTAATGCTTGATACTTTTTTGTGTTAATAAATTATAAACAATTTTTATAATAACCTTTATTGACCTCTGAGCAATAATGTGCAAAATATTTGTAATGATTTTCTTCACCTCTGTCAATGGTATTTACTAAGACCTAACTAAGAGATACAGTAGAGAACATCAACACAATATGATGGAATATACCTGTCTTCAATAAATAAGCTAATCCAATACAAAGAAGTTTTTTCAATTTGAAGCAATCGCTTCTGATAATAATAAAAAGAATGTGTGTTCAGCCAAACAAACACTTTAAGCTTTGTAATAATTGTATACATTATATATATATTTTGTTATTTTTCAAATAACAACAGCTTGTGTGGGCGGAAACCCTTTATCATTGACATTGTACAAGTAGTAATCAATCATCTCCTTAGTTTTCAGTTACTATGTATGTTTCTTTTAATTCATCAAGAATCAGGAATTATTTGAAAATAGTGGGTTAAAAAGGCAGAGTACCATTTGAAGGTCGTTCATACTCAAGACGTGCCTATGTATACATTGACGTAATACAATTTGGGTGATTTAAATTGACTGCTTTATATTTCTCAGTGGTCATAATTTGTAAGTTTTATATTTTGTTATAGAAATAAGGAAGTCATACTTAACTATTATAGTTGCAATTCAAATGTAATATTACGATAGATCTCATGTTGAAAGTTGCATATAGTTTAAGAAGTGTTGCATATGTTTTATAATGCATAATAGTTTAGCTTGGATGTGTCGAAAGGTTTTTTTAACAGTAAATTGAGTTGAAGCTAAAAATTATCTATACTTATATTTATTTAGAAAAGGTATAAAACGGTGGCTTCAATGGGACTCGCATCTAATTTAATAAATATGCCAAACATTACAAAAATTATAAATTACATAAAAGTCGTCAATTTATATGTGAAAGCTTCTTTGTATTTATTATAGTATGTTTTCACCGAGTAATAAATTGTAACGGTAAACAAAAATCAACCTAATGAATTTAAATTAAAAGTGGGGAACGGAATGTCTCAACACTAGGTTCCCGTCTGCCTGCTGTGTGCAGGATACAGCGTGAATCTGATTTATATACATATATATATTTTAATTTCATTTATTTTACTAGCGATACCTTCCTCGATAAATTAACTTTCTAATATAAAAAGATTTTTTCCAACTCTAACCACTAGTTCCTGAGATAAGCACTTTCAACCAAACAAACTCTTCAGCTGTGTCATATTAGTACAGATATACTTATAGATAAACTAAATACAATCATACATATAATATGATAATGGACACAAGTGCTTTTAATAAAATTAAAATTCTATCCACTCATCATAATACTAAGTGTAGTAGCGACATCCGTTTTTTTAGTTCCAGCGGCATATTTTAATTCCACATAGTGTTTTAAAAGGAAGTAGGGACTTTTTTTATTTACAATAAAAAGTAACTGTAAATTGGGTTAAACACCCAACAATATAAAGTGATATTTAGCCGCCTAATAAAGGCGTTAGTCTTCTTATAATGTCGGATTCGATTCCACATCCCCCTTGCGAACATTCGAATAACTTTCATTTTAAAAATTATATTCGCTCTCTTAGAATTATTTATAAATAAATGTTTATATGGAATTTCAATAAGATACGTCATGTCCACTTGCACAGTGTGTGCCGTCTTTTATTGACATTTCTCAATATACGATTTTTATAAAACGATAAATGGCACATTATGACGTCAGTTCTTACTACTTTCTATAAAAGTATAATTATTATTAATATAAAACTATCGTAGCGTAATAGCCAACATCTCATAGATGATGCAACGCGTGTGAATACGATTCCTTCTTGGGGCTCAGGAATTGAAAATTATTTTAATTTCGACTCTTTGGTGAGCGATTCGCCACTCAACACAAAAGGCCCGAATTCTTTCGGAAAAAATTGAAAAAAAAAGATTTCTCACTAGGCGCTCTTTCATCTCGATCGCGTAACAAGTGAGTGAGTGGAAACAGAATGCACAACTGTCGCGCACTCAAATAATGAATACTTAACATATAATTTTCTAAACTATTTTCGTTATAATTTAAAACATTTAAATAATACGACATACAGCTGTACTAATAGACCGCGAGTTGATCATTATTGACCCCGACCACTAAGGGGTGGCCTTGGATAGGCGTAGCGGCAAAGAAACAGTGAAATTGATACGAAAGCCTTAGATAGCATTTGATTGCGATAGTTATTATTGTAACTATATAATATTATATGTCATATATTCTACTGAAGGTTGCTCTTGCTGCATAGATGTATTATGGAATAGGGATATTAGAAGCGATGGTTGTGAGTTCGTTTTCTTATGCAACATTTTTTGTTTCTTGTATTATTTCTTTTGTGTACGTGTCCTTCCTCCGCTATCATCATCGATACTGTATTTTTGAAGATTCACTGAGGTCTCCACCAGTTTTTCTTTTCGTTATGCTGCTTTTTATTTTCGTTTGGAAACTAAGATTTTTTTAGTTTCACACTTTTGTTCCTACCCAGAGAGAACAGTGCGCCAAACTCATGAGTTTCACGTGACCTCTCCAGTATCATCTAAATTGCTATTGCTATAATCATATTGACATGTGAATAGTATTGAAATAGATTTATGACAAAATTCCACCCATACTTTAATATTTTCAACCCACGTTAGTTTGTTACTCAGCAGTTAGCTATCGATTTTGTATGACGTAATTTTAGTATACGATTAGTTTATTAGTATACAAAATATTATACCAAATTACCTGTTTGTCTCAAATTGTATGCTTTAAGAATATTAATGGTAACAAAATTAAGAATGAACATAAACTTTATATTACCTACTGTATATTAACTTTAAAATTCTAGTATTTTTTTTTTAATTTATTGTTTTTAATTGTTATGTTTTGCATTATATAGTGTTTTTCGAAATTCAGACACAGGCAGTATTGAACTTAGTAAAAATATATTTTTAAATTTAATATTTAAGATATACATTTGATAGTATGTGATACTTTATTTTTTCAAAATTATTTAGTCACTTGTGATTCACATATTTTTAAGTGATATAAGATATGGTTGACCTAACGGATGTTTTATTGGTCATCACAAAAAAAATACTGTAAATTTAAATAAATTATAAATATTCCTTGATTTTTTTATTCCTTTATTTAATTGGACTTTGGACGTAGTGGAATACATTTTGAACTTGCTTTAACTGTAGATTTAGGGTAAACAGCATTTAAAAAAAAATTGTTAATGTTTAATCTGTATTTGTCGTTTTACTCGTTCTAACTCGCCTTTGTCGTTCAATTTTAACATAAATGTGAACGGAACGGAGTGTCCTGAAATTAACGTCATAGTGACGTTAATGAAATCATTATATTATGTGAAAACAATGCGAAGAAATAACTTTTGAACCGCGAGAAAGTACCTATACTACACTATAATACTGGTACTATTGTAATTATAAGCCTGAGAAATTGTCGTCGTATCAGACTTTTAGAGTGAATGAACTGAATTTTCTTTTGTCTCAAATATTTATTACAAATTTTACTTTGGTCGCAAATATATTTAATGTCGCTTGCCTTCTTTGAAAAATAGACTGTTGTACTTTCTTTATCAATATAAACCAATTGTTCCTGAGATTTGTGCGTTCAACCAAACTCTTTAGCTTTATACTATCAATATACTATTGTGCTCGATGTGTGTGCGTGTCGGTTTGTCTTTTCAAATTATAAACGGTAAATCTGTCAATCTCAAACATACTCATTCTGCATTTGAATGACATTAAAATTTATGACAAAAAATTCAAAATTATATACCAAAATAGTTATTTACTGCTCTTGTTTGTCGTTTGCCAAATAAGGCCAATATTTACCATATAGTAAATAACGAACTGTTTGGCACTCGCTTGAACTTTATTTCATTTCCGCATATCTGTTTATCTCTTGTTTATATTATGCTTGAATGTTTGGGTTATCAAAATTATAATATTCCGTTTCAAAATGTCATTTCGATATATTTTTTTCAAATGGGTTACTGTCTCCGAGTATTATCTGACATCTTTTGTATATGACGATTGTGAGATCGATATCTGCTTAGGATTTTAATTTGAGTTATATTTATATTATTTTATAATAAATCGTATGCAGCGTTGAGCTCCGCAACTTAACACGCAATGTTTAAAAAACTGGGCGGTACGTGGATAACGAAATGTTTTCACGCTAGTGTCGCCCTGCCTATCCTGGTGTATGCTGGACACAGTATGTGACTAAAAGAGAATGTTATCCTGATTATTTATTACTACCAAAAAACCTAGGTCATTACTCTACAAAAACTAACTATTACAAAATTAATATACTAGAAGCCGTTAACACACTTTAGGTTTGCATCTAAACTTTGGCTTAAGTTTTTTTAGCAACTTCGACTCTATTGCTTTTTGTCAGACACGTGCCTAGTAGTTACTATACTAATAACATCTAGTAGATAAATTTACAGTAACATAACTGTAATGATAATCTATGAGAATATAACGGAAGTATAGGTATAAGTTATAACCAGTTATATATAATTATAGGCACTAATTTACAAGTATAATGTATTATGTATGTGTCATACATATAAAATTGTTCCAAATGTCCTTTGATTAGCGGTGAGGCTTCCTTGTGCGATGGTGTCAGTGACCCCCATGAATTTATTTGACCCTAAGATTTTAATATCGATTATTGATTTGACGTTTATATGTATTGTATTATTAATTTTTACTCGATTAATTTATTTAGTTAAGTGACAGAACTCTACTAGGTACAGAAAATACATTTTGTTTTTATTATTTCTACCAGTTAAGATTGTTTGTACCTTCTAAGACGGCGTCGACGGCGTTTATAGAATTAGGGATTATAAATGTATCGAAATTTTGTATAAAAATTGAAGATAAAACTTTTAATAACTCTATAGAAGTTTTGAGGGCGGAATTATAATTATCGTATAGCCGCTACTAAACCTCTTGAACTGTATGAAGTTATTTTATATTTTTGTACTTGCTTGTTTTTATTCTATTTAGATTTAGTACTATTCTTTTGTAAATTATTACAAAAATATATGATTTATTTATTTTTTTAATAGTTTTTAATCAATAATATTTTTAAAACAATCGAAAGTGTAACTAACATGTTTATTTTTACATTATTATTTCTAAAAATGAACAAATTAAGAAACAGTTCAGTTCTTTAGCTAATAAGACGTGTCAAAAGTAAGATAGACAACTGCCAAACTTTTTGGTCTAAACTTTTGCTTATGTGGTATATTATTATTTATTTTGTCCTCTAATAATTAAACAGACAATATCTACTACAATAATACATAGTATAACACAAACTAATAAATGTGAAGTATTATAACATATTTCTCTTTTTCAATTTCAATTATGCATGTTCATTATTCAATTGACCCAATTGAACTGATGAAATTCTTTCACGTGGGATTTTCGGGTATGTTTATTTAAATTAATATCGCAATTTACTTATTTCTGACCTATGAAAAGTGAAGAAATTTAGAGTATTGTAATTTTTTTAACTCACTTTAAAAAGGAGGATCGTCTCAATTTAGTTGTGTTTTCACCTTTTATATGCCTGTCGCGTAACCGTACCGATTATAGTACATACGTTTTATACCATTTTTTGTAGTAGATTTATTGGATAGGAGATATATAATACTATATTTGAACAACCGTCGTATGCAAGCGATTATTATAGCGAAGATTTATTTACACATTTGGTTGTACGTTTGCACGTCGCTAGGTCGTATAAGGAGTTATACATTTCGTAGATCGATATCTTGATGGTCTTGTAGCCTTGTACTTTGGAAAACACGTAAAGTGATCACGATTACGTTATTGTTGTTTACCATTACCATTACATAAACTAAAGTCTTGTTCTGATAGGAATCTTTCTAATGAATAAGGACAAATTGCATTCTTTTCTGTGTTGTATGAGAAAGGCTGAATTTCTATCGCTTTTAGAGATTTAAAGCTACGATTGTCTTTTCATAATTATGAATTACCATTTAAAAACAACAACTGATGACGTTGTCGCCAACTCTTCTCGGAGAAACTATTTTTCGAGCCCGATGTTAACTTTTTATTAGACTGCTAATATTGTTGTTTCCTTAATTAATAACAAAAAATGTTTCAACTTTATTATATTGTACGTACGAGTATACTTTATACAAAAAGATATGTATAAAAAAAATATTATTTTAGGCGTGTATATAATTCACGGTTTTTCTAACATTGGCAATTAGCTGCCGCTGACATGTGATGACTCTCTCGCTTTCGAATATGGTTTGAAACCACTCGTGGTGAGTGCTGATTTATATTTATACGAGACCTATGCCTACTTCACCGATGGAAGAGCAATATAGGATTTTTTTTAAATGAGGTAGTTGTCTTTTTTTGTATTGTGGATACGGTTTATTATTTTCATTTGTTTTATTACTTATGTAGTTTTGAGGTAGGAGATAGTGCCTACCATGCTATATAGGTAAACAGATGCTTTTGCTTTTTAAAAGTTTAAAAGTAATAATAAAGTTAGATTTATTCCCTTTTATTATTTTTTTCATAGAAACTAGGAAATTATATATTTTTTGTCAATCAAAACGCCCACCGAACGCTCAACGGTGTTGGTATGGCATTTTCTATTGGGCCTCATGTAAATTAGTTTTCCTTACTAAGGTTGTAAATCACTATCTGCGTCAACGCTCGTATAATAAGATCCAGGGCGCCGCCTACTTACTTTTAACTGTCGCCCGGAAAGCTGTAATCTTAGTCATTTTATGTTTAGGTTGTGATTGGGTCACTTCAGACCGACCGGGATGGTTATAGATTGAAATTTAATTTAGTTTCCTTAATTTCAAAACTAATATTTTTCTGCAACTTTTTAAAACTGAATTTGTAAACGAATTCTTGGCTGCAAGATGAAACTTCCTTAATTCATAAAGGTAAACTGTAAAATGTGACGTTATAGTCTTGATATCCACTCGGTGGAATTAATAATTTTCATTTCCCCTCAATGGTAGCAAAAGAAAGCGCGGCATTTTAAATAATTGTTCATAAATAAAAAAATAATAATAAATCAAAATTTTAATTTCCAGGTTGACGGCAAAACCATAAAAGCTCAAATATGGGACACCGCAGGCCAGGAGAGATATCGTGCTATAACCTCCGCCTACTACCGCGGCGCGGTCGGCGCTCTCCTCGTCTACGACATAGCGAAGCACCTCTCGTACGAGAACGTGGAGAGATGGCTGCGCGAGCTGCGCGACCACGCCGACCAGAACATACTGATCATGCTAGTCGGTAACAAGAGCGATCTTAGGCATCTTAGGTGAGTTGGGGTTCTTTTTTTGTGTATTTTTGTGTTTTGTGTGAGATAAGGTAAAAGGATTATTCCCTTATGTGTTAAGTCCAGTACCCATTTTCCACCGAATTTTCCAGACATTTCGTGAAAGCGGAGAAATGAAAATAATTAAATAATGAAATAAACGCATATAGCATGGTAGGCATCCCGGAGCCCTGGTTGAAACTCTGTCTCCATAATATGTGTCTACTGAGACATTCCCGTTTTCCATTTTCCGCCGAACTCAATGCCGCGTTGTCCAGAGCGAGAAAATTAAAATATATTTCATTACTCTGAGTAGGAATCGAATACACAACCGTCGCGTTTACAGTCACACTTTGTGCACCTGCGCTACGACTGGTACAACACGAAAAGTGACTTATTATTTTTATGATTAGTTAATGTAACTTAGATTTGTATTAATTACTAACTTGTAGGAAAAAAATATTATTTTGAAGTTATATGAAAAATGGTACTCTCACATTACAGATCTATCCCAACAGAGGAGGCGAAGGCGTTCGCGGAAAAGAACGGGCTCAGTTTTATTGAAACGTCCGCACTCGACTCCACCAACGTGGAGCCGGCGTTCCAGAATATATTAACCGGTAATTATAATATACATATAATAAAAATGTAACTGATCGCCGTCTGTAGATAAATCGTCTCCTATTGGAAGAATTGATTAATTTATACAGTTCTTTCTGTTTGCGTTTGTGCTAACCTCAGAAACAGTTCAACCAAAGTAAATGCAATTTTCTGTATTGTTTAATAATTAGTAGAAAAAGTTATATAATTGCATAATTGAAGCAGGCGATATAATATTATAAAGCTGATCAGTTGATTTGGTTGAGGGACACTAATCTTAGAAACTACTGCTGGTTCAAATTGCATTTTTATTATGTTGGATAGTCTATTTATCGAGGTCTATTAGTTTATAGGTTTATATTACATCATATTAATTGTTTACTGTACCTGCGGTTAGAGTTACTTTGGTCACTTAGAATGTATGATGTATACAATATTTTATAAAATTTTTATTTCTTCGGTCTGGTGATGAAGCACAGCATGTCGCTGAATTCCGTCACTCAACACGCGGAAAGTGGCAATTGGAGTATCGCAATACAAAATTTCCAGGTTCCCTATCTTCCCTGCTATGTGCTGGATACAGCTAAAAAAAAATTTGTAGCAAATAAATTTACCCAGTTTCCTTGAATGAGCACAGAAGTCACTCCACCATGTTTATTCACCTTGTCCGTATTTTCGTGCGTTACAGAGATCTACAGGATCGTGTCGCAGAAGCAGATGCGCGACCCGCCCGAGGGTGACGTGATCCGCGCCGACGCCGAGCCCGCCGACGTGCGCCCCTCCGGCGCCGACTCGGTCCGGAAACAGTGCTGCCAGTAGGGTGGTGCGTATTCTATGGATTGTAATGTTACATGTCAATATCAGTAATGTCAGTTCTAAAGGAAACCCACCAATACTAGTGTTGATTGGGTGGGGGTAGTTGTGTCTGTGTTGCCAGTAGATTGGTGCTTGAGAAGTGGGCGCAGGCATGTGACTATAAGCGCGGCGGTTCGATTTCCATTCAGAGGGATGAAATATTCAACATTTTCATTTCCTCGCTCGGGTAACGAGGCAAAGCGCGCCGTTGAGTTCAGTCATTCAACATCGTGCTATGTGCAAGATACAGCGTAAAGCAAAAAAAAGATCTCAAAGTCATATTGGTTTATATTTACAGAAAATCCAGATGATGTTGGTGTGGAAGTGAGAAATGAGACGGAATATACAACACAATGGAAAAAATTAAAAAGAATCATTCCCAGACAAGGTCATCACTAATGTTGCCAGCTCCAAAATAAAATCAAACAAATTACAATAAAACCTGCCATTCAGTGAAAATAAATATATGTTTACAGTATTATCTGTGAAAATCTGTAAAATGCTTTTTTGAATGTTGTTAATAATTTCGTGTGGCAACACTGAAGCTGATCAGCAGTGGCTCGTGTAGATAGCTTTGTGTAATTAATTATTAATTGATATTTAGTATGGATTTAAATTTAAATATTTTTTTGATGTGTTACGATTTTTTGAAATGGACTGGTGTTATTATTTTTTGTATTATGTACATATTATATGTATTATCGTCGTGGCGCAGCGATATAGCGTCTGGCTGTAAATGCGATTGTTGTGTGTTCGATCCCCGCTCGGGAAATGAATTAATTATTTTAAATGAATGAGTTTTTTGCTCTGGTAACGAGATAGAGCGGAGCATAGTTTAGGATTGGAATGGCTCAACTCTATGTACCCTTGCCTGCCTCTTATATCCCGGCATACAGCATGTAACAAAAAGAAATAAATATGTATTTATATACAATTGTATGTATAATTTATATTTTTTACTTCATATAGTATGTCTGTCGATACAACATTATATATGAATATAATAAATAAAATAAAGGAGTAACTTACAGTCCTTCTTATAATCATAATACATTAAAATAATATTATATAATATTATAGAAAATGGCAATTTAATTATCACGTAGTACGAATCAGAGCTAAACGCACTTTTTATTTTCATTTTGGCGCTTCTAGAACGTACACGTAAATTTATTCATTTAAAAAAGTAATAAAATTTTTATATTCAATTCCGTAAATAACTTAATTCTGTATTATGATTTATTTTGGTTATTATCACTATTCTGATTACGTATAAACTTATTGTGATTAAACTAAAATGGCGCTATTAAATTTATTTTTTCAAAGTTGTTTTTTTATTTCAGATTTTTTTATTATTATTATAAAGTTGAGTTATTTACGGAGCCCGCATATTATGTTTATATTATGTTCGATTTAGTGGATAATTCATATATATCTATTTATTTAGTTAATAAAAGAATAATATCTAGATATTTCTTTGATTTTTAAAGGAACTGTGACGTCATCACTGAAATTACTTTGAAAGAAAGTTTTATTTATACATTATAGTGATTATCACTTTAATATGGAAATAGTTGATTTTTTACTTTAAAGTTAATGGGTTTGAATCGCGCTGCAATTGATCAGTTATTTGTATAGTATTTCAATTAGAAATTAGTTTATGAAAGTATATTTTTTTAATCTTACGTGCCTTTAATTTTTTATCTAATTGTTGAATGTTTAAGTTCATATTATAGGAAAAATGTTAATATAACCCGACTTTATAAAATGGCAGTTTAATGCAACACAATTGATTATAATGTTCATTTATTCAGTTAAAATTATTCTTTGTTCTTTGATATAACGCTTTTTTATCAATAATAGTTCTGTAAGAAGTAATTATTATAAATAATGTTGTTAAAATTGTTTGTTTCTTTTGTTTTTTGCGTGGGTTTTCTAAATATTGCAGTATTTTGATGTTTCCACCGTAATTGGTGTGTTATAAAAAATATAATGTCTTTTTTTCAATAATTAATTTTTATAATAAAATTTCTGGAATTCAGTGCCTCCAGCCATCCCATATTCAAAAGTACGAATACGAATTCGCAAGTTTAATTTCACTTAGAAGAAAATGTATAGAAACTATTATTGTATTAAAAATTATATATATTATGTATGTATATACAAAGTTGATTGGTCTGTTATATAGCGGGTTCGATTCCCAATGATTACTTGTATGCTTGTATAGCCACATTTAGGGTATTTTAATGCCCCGGGAGCTTTTATAAACTAAAAACATTTGAATACTCATTCCACAATCATAAAAAGCTGGTCTCGTGCGGTGTTCGTTTGTAAGTAATAAACATGTTAATTGTATTATGGTCTTTATAATGCATGGTTATTTTTAGTGCCTATCTGTAATTACTTTATTAAAGACAAAGAATAATAATAAAAAAAAATATTATGTAAATTTTTGTGCGTTTTTATTATTAGTGTTTTGATCGGAGCTAGAGATAGCTCTTCATGTAGGCAAAGGGAACCTAATGCATAAGACACTGCTTTCCGTCGAAATTTGGAGGAAAGTTATAATTTGCGTGTTGAGTGGTAGAACGCGCTTTGCCTCTACACCAGAGCGAGGAATTAATGAAAATTTCACACTTTTATTAAGACTTGTTAAGTAATTTATAATGTATGAATATATGAGGTTACCACAACAAACAAACACCAGGTTCCCTCTGTCCATCTTGCTGTCTGGGTATACACCGCGAAGGTGACAAAAACATATAGTGACAGTTATAATTTCTCTGCCTCCTACTAATACCAATCATATCTCTCAATATCAATATTAAAAAATAATTATAAACAAGGTAACAAGTAAATAATTCATAAATTGCATAAAAGTTTATTAAGTAAATTGAATATTAATACAATTCAATCCCAAAAAGTAAAATATCGGTGCCATTTTGAAATTACAAAAAAAATAAATAATACAACATTATTAAGTTAAAATTTCAGTTCAATTTATTTTGTGCCTTAGTTTACGTATTACTTAAACTAGATATCAGAATATCTTATTTTAGCAAGCAGTGTTTCTTATTTTTAGTATAAAGCAATGTGAGGGGCGCTGTTCTAGTTTACTTCTTGAGGAGGCTGTTGACCAGTGCCTTGAATGCGTCTAATCCTTTCTCATTGGCTTCCTGGTAGCCGGGTGCTGTGGATTTCACTGTTTCATACCATCTGGAAAATATTTTAACATAATATTAATACTACATAATAATGGTAGAAACACAGTGTCTGCCTGTATTCTGACAAGGAGATAACGCACGGCGTTGAGATCTGCCACTGATAACGCAATGTCTTTAATAATTTCACTGATGAATCTTACCATTCAAATACCTAAAGTCCCTACTAAAATTTGAACCAAATTAATCATCAATCAAGTCCCAGCTGTCAACTATGTCGTATTTTTTTCGTATTATAAAATGTATAAGCAACTGTTCCTATTCCCACGCATACGGCATAATTGATTAAATAGCGTTACGCCTTTTTACTGTCACATTAGTTGGTAAGTTAGTACAGTACGGCCAAGAAGTCGTGGCCGCCTTGAACTTAGCTATAGATGGTTGCGCAGATTTGATTTAAGATTTTTAGTATTGAATATTTTCTACCTGAGTGAACAATGCGCATAAGTTCAGAAACTTTAAGGCGGCCACAACTTGTTCACCGTACTGTAGCTGGTACTAACCGCACTTCAACAGTTATCGATCTTGCTTTTTAACTATTTATTATACAGGGTGGAATTGTCAGCGCCACTTTAAATGAAACCACAGTTTTAACTACTCTATAAAAGCCTAATATAATTCGGAAAAAAAATAATTCTCAAAGATGAAAAAGTTTTTTTTTCAAACAAAATAAATAATAAAATTATCGTTTTAAAATAAAACGCCATTTGTAAAGTATAACATAGGCACGCACACACTTACCTGTCAAAGCGGCAACGTCGCATACGTATGTGTGCGTGACACGAAATACAGGTATGGATAAAAATCGTGAAATGAAAAAAAAATCCTACGTCCAAACCGTTGAGGTACCTTGATTATTTTTTTTAGCTCTGGGTTTGAAATATTTTACCCTATATGCAGTTTCAGTAAAAGAAGCGCTGCCTCTTCCACCCTGTATAATGAGTACGTATACTATTATACGTACTATTTTATATATAAACGAGACTCAAACGCGGCTTCGTTCGCTTACACTTATTTTTATAATGTAGCCAAAAGATATTATGCCCTTTCTAATATCTCTAAGAATAAGTATGTGTACAAAGTTTAATGATAATCGGTTGAGTAGTTTTCGCATAAAAGAGTAACAAACAAACTTACATTGACATTTATAATGATTTGATAATTAACATTGAAAAAAAAAGGTTTTTATAATAAATTTATCATTCATTCATCAATTGTTATTTGTTACTTTGTTTATTTACCTTATGTTACATAGTAGCTTTAGTAATGTTTCTAATATCCTAATAAATATAACCCATGAACGACTATTAAAACTCCATTACAGTGGGGGACTCCCCTTTAAACAAATGACATGTCGCGTGCTGTTGATTACAACTAACAGAAAATTATCTGACGGCTTCGGTGAAATCTATACTATACAATAATTATATAATATTATAAATGTACATAAATAAATATTTGTAAAATATATCGTTTCAACAAAATATATAGAATGAGCTGTTATACAGCAGTATTACAGTAAAAGAAAGAAAAACAAATGAATGCTGTGGAGATGCGATCTCTTCGGAGGATATGCGGGGTCAGATTAGCTGATCAGATCGGTAATGAAGAGATATACACAATGACAGCTGTAGCGAAGAAGAAAAACACGCTAAAAGAGAATGAGTGACGGAAGAATGGCAAAAAGATTTATGAAGATGAGAGGTAAAGGGAGACCTCGGTTGATCTTCGAGGTTCGAAGGTTCGAAGTTCGAAGGTCGAAGGTTACGTTAAAAGCAAGAGGACCCCCAGGAGGACATTCATGAAGAACTGACAGTGGATGACAGTGGACGAGGTAGGCAGAGACTGTAGAATGAAGCTAAAAAATATATATAATATCTATAGGACTAGGTAGACTGTATTCAGTGTGACATTCCTCTCCATTAACTATGTAGGTATAGCCCATTTCAAAGATGTTTTTGTTTATCTACATCTTATAAAAAATATATAAGGTCATATATTATCTGTAATTTTCACACAAAACATAACGTTCTATTATTGCAATAAATAAAATATCAACAAAATAATCAACGTCACCTTACCTCTTAACATTAGCGTATTTCTTGAAATCAATATCCGATGCTTCGAAGCTAGACACGCCAGCGACGATGCTCAGGTCGGCCACAGTGAGGTTGGGGCCGGCGACGTACTTCTGACCTTCGAGGAAGGTATCCAGGAGTTTAAGGGCATCCTCTACTTTGGCTAGCTTATCCTTGTCCGCGGGCGCACCGCCGAAGATTTGTGGATACTGAAATTATTATAGATTTTATTTTAATAGTGAAATATATTTAAATTATAAATGGGTAATGTTTTTTTTATGTAGAGATAGCGGTTGTACTTTAGCTTAATTATATTGTTTATGTGTAGAGATTTTCCCACGTTCATAATATGCTAACAATAAATAATCAAATATGGCGATATCAAAAGTCATTGCCATAATTAGTACCAATTTAGGTTTTAAAATTAGTTTAAAAACTACGTCTTTGTTTTTGGTAACGTTCTAACAATGAAAACTCTCATTGTCTTTTAGATTACGCCAAAAATGACACGACTTGAACCCACCTCGTCACACAAACTAATTCTATTCTACATAAAAACAAAAAATATACTTACAAAGTAATCACCAAATCTCTGATACAAAGTGCCGATGTCGAAGTACAGGCGTTGGTCGACGAGGGCCCTGGCTTTGGGTTCCTCTGGGTACAGCGCGCTGCCTTTGCCATACTTGTTCACTAGATAAGTTATTATAGCACGCGACTCGTAGATCGGGTGGCCGTCGTCCACGAGGGTAGGAACTGTGTGTTGTGGGTTTATCTGTGGATGATATATATTTTTTTAGCTTTAATTTATTTCTCGCAGGGTAGGCAGAGATCCTGGAAACATAATGGTAAAATACGGGAATGGAGGTTCCCGCTAAGGCACATCCGTTTCTCGATTTAGTTACAGTTAGTTTTTTAGTTACAAAAGCGAAGAAATAAAAATATTAAATATTTCGTTTTCTCGAGTGGGAATCGAGACCACCCACAGCCTGTCTCGTAGTCGGACGATTGTGCCCCTGCGCCATGACTGGCCTCTAGGTATTCATTCTTTGAATATAAGCTTAAAAATAATTATACAAGTAACAGAAGCCAAAAATATGCGCAAGAATAACATATTATGATGGAATTCCTTGTTTAGTTTAGGCTATTTTATGCTGCGTTTATAAATTAATATGTATTTCTGTTACTTACAGTATCAAAGGATTAATATTAAATGAGTACGTTATACAGAACTTGTGGTCCTTCGAACCAAAAATAGTTATTATTTCAATAAATTAGAACATGATTAGAAATGTATGATATTTTTTCTGAAAGCTAAAACACGATTCGGTAGTTCGATTATAATTTTAGTTAATGCTTGCGAAGTGGATTGGAATGTTTCGTGACCGTAACCGGTCCGTGTTGTGTATGTAGGTACCTTAGATACCGTGTGGGTAACAACGCGCCATTGCATTACATTACTTTATTAGAAACTAGCGGCCCGCCCGCGGCTTCGCCTGCGTGAACTACTTTATTATTAATTTCTGTTTCCATGAGTATTTACGTCCTATAAGCGACGTCCATGCAAAATTTGAGACTCCTAGCATTTGTAGTAACGAAGTTTGATACAAACTTTCAACCCCGAAAACAACCCCTTAGGAGTCGAATATTGCAAATTCCCGTCTTAGCGAGCACCTACGTCCTATAAGTAGTTGTTGTAGTTATGTAGTTTCTGAGATTTCGTGATGAGTGAGTGACCTTTCGCTTTTATATATATAGATAGAATAGAAATAATCTATAATAGATAATTAATGGAAAGTAATTGAATAAATATTAATTGATATAAATTTAAAAGAAAAATATAGACATCGTGGCACAGACGAGACGTTTGGCTATAGATACTTAATGGTTGTGAGTTTGATTTACTCTCGTCAAAATATTGAGCCTATACTTATTTAAAAATATTTCACTATGTTTAAAAATGTTTTGACAACAATTAAGTATATTTCAAAGTAAATTTGTGATTTTTTAAATTTCACGGTTCATTAATTTTTATTTTAATTACTTCTATAAGTATCTACAAAAAAAATGATTCACACGATTTTATAAGATATTCTTATCATACATAACATTATTATACTAGGTTAAATTACTAGGAAATAGTCATAAGGACAATAAATATAGAAAAACAAACTAATTAATGTAAAATAGCTAAATTCAAATTTGATATACATTCATAATTTGAAGGCAAATAAAAGCTAAATAACATATCGAAGTGAAACACTGACTCTTTAGAGATCAACGACCTGTCGGGAAATTACATCATAACGGGTTTGACCTTCACCACACGGTTTATGGGAATATAATAGTTATGGTAAGTAACTTAAGGAATAAAATCGCATTTAAGCTAAACCAGGTGATACTATAAAAAGAGGCAGGTTTTTATAATCATAATTATTTTGGTTCCATGAAGTTTTGGGAGTATTAAATTCTTTTATTGTTGAATATTAATATTTTTAAATGAAACTTAAATAAATATTAGTAACATAATATTAATAATAAGAAAAACTATACAAAATACACAAATATTACTCAGAAAATAAATATATGTCCTAAAGGAAACATCCTTCAAATGGAATTTAGACAAATAACCATGCTTACCCACAAATCAGGTCGGCCTTATTTGTGGCTACGTAGGTAACTACTAGGTAGGTAACTAAGTAGGTACTTATATTATAGAAACAACCAACAATAATAATAAAACTGTTAATGGTTTATTCTAAAAACCTACCTAAACCTTTGCATTGTTTTGCGAAATTCAAATATGCAGCAATTATTGTTATCTCAAGGATGAATAAATAATGAACACTGCAGGTCTGTAGGTATGTTATAAGCAACAAACTATTTATAATGAATAATTCTATTGTTTATACTTATGTATTTAATACTTATGTATTAAGTGGTTGATAATAAAGATATATGTATATTGAACGCGAATACAATTTAGTTTTTTATTATCTTAATTATTTTAATTATTTATAAGCCATAAGTATTTATCTAGTTCTGCAAGTCAACACGCAACGCCAATGAAAGTGGGGGGCAGAGTGTCTTAACACTGGTTTCCCTCAACCTACCCTGCTACTTGCGGGATACAGCATAAAGCTGAGACAGAGATATATTCACCCTAAAAACGTATAATCGTAAATTCTTACCTTAAGATATTCAGGCTTAAGATGTTCTCCATGATGAAGATCCACGAGTTTCAGATTGAGGTTCAAGTTGAGAGCACGCGCGGTGAGCAGCACCGCCCGGCAGGGCGCTGAGCCGGGAACGTAGTATAGGTCGACTGGCATTTTTCTATATAAAAATTATGATAAATAAATAATTAAATCTTAATGGGAACAGAGTGCCTCAACACTAGGTTTCCAGGTTCCCACTGGTGACACTGCTATGTGCGCTGTGCGAAGCTGAGAATTATAGTACTGAAGTATATTCTATAACATTCTATAACATAAGATCTATTTCAAAGATACCAAAGCTTAAACG
Source organism: Heliconius numata (assembly GCA_016802625.1). Classification (NCBI taxonomy): domain Eukaryota; kingdom Metazoa; phylum Arthropoda; class Insecta; order Lepidoptera; family Nymphalidae; genus Heliconius; species Heliconius numata. Next base: position 77,702 of record JAEBDU010013381.1, on the reverse strand, counting down.
CATAGGACATGTGTTGCAAATTGCAATATAAACATTAATCAATTAGTATGTATGACTAGGATATATGAACGTTACCGGGTTTATTTATAGAGTCGTTATAGGAAATTTACACTTGTTTTTACTTCTAGTCATATACCTAGTTATTAATTGCAGATGTACAGTTTTAAAATGATAATATTAACTTTTAACTGCGATTTTTTACTTTATCCAATATTTTTATTAATTTTTTTAACTTATCTATTGTTTAATTTTAATTATATTTTTTAACGAAATTAGTAATTATATTTTTTTTATCTTAGCAGGATATTATTATTAGTAAGCATATATTGTTGTATGAGCTGCACGTCCAGCGTGCACCCGGTGTTAAGACAGTCATTTCTCACTTTTTGTGGAATTATTGAGACAGTGATGGCACTTAAACCGAGCTTCGTCTAATAGAGTGGGTAAATTAAATATAATCATTAATCTGAGCAGTAATCGAACCCGTAGCTATTGCGTTTACAATCAGACGCTGCCCCACTAAGTCACGATACCTCAACAACGTTTCTCTAATAACTTCTTAAAATTACAAACGTAAAAGCTTGAGACTTAACGGAAAAAAGGGATTAAACCCACAAACGTCGCGTTATACTCTTGTACCCTTGCGCCACTACAGCTTCGAATATTGGTAAAAACATAAAAAAAAATTTTTTCTAATATTCCATACGACCATGATGTTATTGTTAATAAAAATAAATAATAATAAATATAATTATTGTTAAATTTAACTATTGTTAATAGCAGCCTACAAATAATTGTGTCAGATCGTGTTTCCTTGTAACGCGGAATGTAATCAATAGTACGTAACTACGTACGTTTCTATACAATATATGCAAGGCCGTAAGTTTCTAGAACTATATAGCGAAATTTGTGAATAGCTAAAAATATTTTTTTGTTGTTTTAATAGATTTTTTTTACTATCACAATTTGTTATCAATATTATTTTATTTTATTTCGATATCAAACGAAGTAGGACATGTACTTTCTATACGGATAATTTATTGCAATATAAAAGTTTTTAAAACAGTTCAAAAGTACTGAACGTAACTGATTGCAGATAAAACTGAAAGAAAAAATACTATTTCTTTTGATAAGATAAAACGATTCCCAGTAGGTACTTAATTAATTAACTAGAATTCAATGTAACTTTTTTATCTAGATCAATATAATGAATGGTATTTAAAAATGGTCTTTCCTAGAATTTGAAGTCAATACCTCTTAGTAATTATCTTAGAATTAAGTTAACAATGAATATAATAATATAAACCGAGCAAAAAATCTCTTACGGCTGTAGATTGCAAATAAAGACTGTAAATAAGGTTTTTCGTATAAACTGGAAAGGGTTAGTTAATTTAAAAGAAAATCATACAAAAATTATAAAAATAATAGAAATTACTGAATACTTTTTGTACTTTTTTTGTTCGTGATTCTCATTTAATAAACCAATCAATAGAACAATTTAGATTTGCATTTAAAACCTAAACCATTCAGGAAGAGAACAGTGGTTTAGAGTTTTTTGGTGTCAGTAGGTTTTTCAATACTTCGTTGCAAGGTCGATGGTTTTTTTTCAAAGAATCAGCAAAAAATATAGATAAATACTGATTAGAAAAATGTTACTAAGCATGACTTGCATATTATATTATGAATAACATAGACGTTAGTCGACGTAATCAGATTTTAATTTTAAAATAAAAATATTTGATGAATGAATCAAGTTATAATTTTTGGGAAAAAATAAAGTCATTGTGGCCAACATACCAAGTTTTTTACCATACAGTGTACCAACATAATAGTTACGGTTTCGATTCTTATTTAGAGTATTTAAATGTTTGCTTTTTTTCTTTTTTAAAGAGAAAGCCAAGGGAAAAATTTAGAGAAAACCACTACTTGCCTCTAGAGGCAAGTAACCAAAAGGTGGAAAGTAATTGAATAAAGATCATCAGTATCAAAAAAAATATAAATAATCCATTAGGAATTGCAGATTTAAATATTTAATTAAGCTATTATTAATATTAAATTAATGTAAGAAAACACTTGCCGTTGTATCACACACGTCGTGTTCCGTCTTGTGCACAAATATATTTGTTTTAGCAAAGAGATAAATTAAAGTCTTTACAAATAAGTATGAAAAACATTATAGATAAGATAACAATAATTAGTAAGCATAAACACAAGCAATTAAAAGTATATAGAAATTTGAACGTCGGACGCGAATAGCCAGCTTTATTGTTTTGTAATGAATGGAATTTAAAATACATACTATTTTTAGCCATAAATATTATTATTATTATGAAATCTAAAATCTAAAAAAAAATTCGAGGCATTGCGTGTTGGGTGGCGGAATTCAACGCCGCGCTGAGTTCCACCGCACTCAACATTGTCATAATCGAACAAAGATTCAATCAGTATATTATTCCACAAGGTTACCAGAAATTTGGCTAGAGACTAATATTAAGAACAGGGCTATGTAAAATAGGGAAATTACTTTTTATGTAACTTCATTGAAAGCGTGGGGAACCGCGAAGGTCAGTGTATTGTTAAAGCTAGAACTAAGTACGAAGGTTCTCCTTTCATTTTACTGCTATGTATTGGATAAAAAAATAAACGTTAAATTGATTATTATTGTTTATTATACAGTAAACAATAAAAGTTGAGAATAAAATGGCTCTGGATTTTTATTTCTTTTAAATAAACAAACTAAAAGTGCACTATATAAATGTTTAGTTATCAATATAACTAAACATTTATATAGTACTAAAGAACCAACACTTAAAAAAACTAAAGAACCAATGTTCTTTAGTTTTTTTTTCATACATATAATTATTTATATCACAATTTATTTTACTAAAATATTAATTAATAGAGAAATATAGAAGTATACTTATGGCGGTACTTAGAAATTGTAAAATCACTTTAACTTTTAAACAATTTATCATTCGTATGTACTTAACTGATATAATGATAGTAATTATTTCTACGTTGATAAATAATATATTTAGTATGAACCTATGAACAAATATTACAGTAATTCTAATACGAAAGCTTTATAAATTTACAGGAAAAATCTTATAAGTTGCTTAATAAATATTACATGAAAATTAATTTAATTTTGTTTATAAAAATATATAGGTATATCTGAATTGAAAAATTCCTTTGGTTTTTTCGTCGCTCAAAAACCTCATCTTTGGCTTTACCTATATATAATATAAAGTAGGTGCCCTTAAGTTACTATCAAATTCTGAATTAAAATAAATTTCTAGAAACATTTTCTATATATATAGTTTTTTTTTCTTATATTTCACGCTTAATCATTTTAAGTGCAACAGTAACCTACCACACTTTGTAAATATTGGAAATAAATATACATAATTTTCATTGGAGAATAGTAATATCGAGAGGACGTACTAGCGCAGTCGGACGTATTTTGTCTGCAAAATGAAATTTTTAATGGTGAAGGCAAAAAAAAACTAAATAATCAAATTTACCTACCTGAAGGCAGAATGGGAATTGAACCCAAATAAATAGACAGTTTCCGTATGCTGTAATTACCAAAATACTCCAGTGCTTTTTATTGCTTACTATATGCAAGTACATAATACCGCTATGTAATAAGGCTTAGAAAAAATTATGAAATTATTTATTTATTAATAAATTTTATTATTTTAAAACTGAAAGGTAGAAAAACTTAATTAGGATATTTTTACGAAAATTTCCCTTTACTTAACCAAACCATTGCAAACAAATTTATTAAATTAAATTAATTATACATCACAAACATTAATAAAAAAAATATTTCTATATATTTAAACTAAAGTAGATTGATAGATTTCAGTTCCAAAAGCACTATGTTTACCATTTTTAATGAATTTTAGAGACATTTCCGTTTTGGAATTCTGGAATCCAAAGTCATATTTTGGTTAAAGATTAACAATTAAACCTACTTAGACTGAATAAATCAAAATCAAAATAGTTTTTTATTAAATTGGGTCAATAAAAGTAATTTTGAATTACATAAAAATGTCAATCTTACAGGAAGCTATCACCGGCTTGAAAGGCGCACCTGTTGACATCAACCGGAAAAACCTCAACAGTAGCACGTATAACATATAATTAATTATAATGAATATATAAAACAATCATACCACGCATTATTATCATTATATAAAAAGATTATTAACATTATCCAAGAAGATAGAGCCAGCTATCGTTAATTTTAACTTTTATTTGTTAAACTGGGAAATCCAATGTTAGTTATAAATATATTTAACTAGTCACCGTTAAATTTAACTATACAAATAAACAAAGCACTTTTCAACTTACGTGTGGATAGCGAGGCGTCAGCACGAGTAGCGGTTTAGCTGAGAGTAAGCGTTAGTGGGGGGCGGACGACGGTTATATACTACACTGACTACTGACTAGTGGCCCCAGTTTTCCTTGTATATAATCGAAAAGTATATAATATTGGATATTTCGGAATTTCTTCATATTTAATTGGAAAGGTATTAATGATCTTTTTCAATCATATTGTACTAGGGGTACTAGGTTAAAATATGCGTTCTTCAGTGAGTAATATAAAAAAACCGGTCAAATGCGAGTCGGACTCGCGTGCTGAGAGTTCCGTACCAATATCAAGATTTTACGTCAATCTTGTTGATTGTATGTCATATAAATTTAATGGTTCTCTTTTCCTTTAACTATTTTGTGCTTCTACAATTTATAAAAATTTACAAGCTTAAGTTTACGGACGTTTCTTTCATTTTTGTATGAAATGGTCTACAATTATAAGTGTGCAATGACTGTTTTTCGATGAAATGTCTATAAATTTAAATTTTTTGAATATTTTTCCTTTATTTGTACTGTAAGTTCTTACTTCTTGGAAAATTTTATGACTATATATCACGGGCATTATGCTATAGATTTTAATTACGTGGCAAATTTCATACAAAATGTAATGCGAAAACAATGCATAAACGTTCGTTTGTTCTGATTGCGTTCACCACCTGAATATACGTTATTAATTTTCGATTGATACATCCACGCGATTTTGAGATAAATGCTCTTGATAAAGTGATATAGGGTTCCCACTTCTTTCTTTTGAGGTACAGAACCCTAATTTTATTATTTTTATTTACTGGCTATATTTTTTTAAAACTAACTTAAAAGTTACTTTGATAGCTTAAGAAAATGATTGCTGTGCTTGTTGCTCTTATAACTGAATAAATTTTACTAACGCTTTATATATTATTACTTCGTAAAGTTCAACTGGGCTGTTACAAAAAAATATATTTCTTTATCACAAATAAAGAAATATCTTTTTTACTTGTGTTAATATTTTTGTGTAAATATAATAAAAGAAAACAATTTTATTAGAAGATGTACGAATAAGTTTCTTAGTGCAGATAATAAAATGACACAAAAAAAAAAAAAACAAAAATGGCAAAAGAAATGCTCACCGCGAGTTGTTCTTGGGTCTGGACTATTGTCTTAAATTCATTGTTTTGACTTCTTCGTCATTTACGTTTAATTTTATTTAGTTTTATATTTGTGTAATTTAATGAACCTTAAAGATTATTTGTCTTTTCACACTTTGAAGTGCTTCTACAGATCAGTGCCTTTCAGAGTATTTTTATTAGACTAGCGCATCACCTGTTTTATGACTTGATGCTTTAACCTACTGATCGCTTGGCTTTATATTGTAAAATTAGAATAAAAAATATTGGTTAAATTTTCTGGTAGTGGATCAAGGAAATATCATCTGTCTTATAAAGGAATACCGAAATTAACGAAGGATTATTCTTCATTTCTTGTACAATTGGACTTTACACAATTGACCAATAGAAAATATCTTAATAGTGTGATTCTGTAATGGTTGGTGTAATGAAATATTCATTCAAATTTATATTTACATTTCGCTCTGGTGTAGAGAGAAGCAATGTTTCCAGATATACAATATCCATTTAATCCATACAATATCGATAGCGACAACGTCTGTAAACACGAAAGTTCCAGGTTCAATGCCATCCGAGGTAATGATTATATTAAAATTATTTCAGTTTTCCCGTACAAAATGAGGCGTTAAATTTGATCATTCAACATGACGTGTCTAGAATTCGTCAGAAAATAGAGATCGGAGTGTCATTACACTGCATAGTCTCTACTCGACCTGCTAAATGGAGAAATTTTGCGTTAGATTCGTTTAATAGTTTTAACAGGATTTTGTCTCGGAAATACGGGGTCGTTGACTACATCTCATATGTCAAAGGAACTCAGGCGCACAGCCTGGTTCTAAATCCTCGAATCGTCTAGCGTGACAGGTTAGAACAATAGTTATGGCCAGCACAGCAGTCGTCCTTATTCCGTGTGTATAAAGTAGCTTTAAATGATACGGAAGTTTTTAAAAAACATGGCTTAGCGTTAGATTGAAACATGTTTTTTAATTGTTTCAAATGTTCTTTGAGCAGTATATACGTAGGTACGTGTTCCTATAGACATTTTTTATCAGCTTTACGTTTATTATCCCGCAAGTAGCAGGGTAGGCATAGGTAGACTAGTGTTAACACACCGCTCCCCACTTTTCGCCCAATTCTGGAGGCTATGTGTGTTGAGTGGCGGAACTTAACGCCGCGTTTTGCCTCGACACCAGAGCGAAGAAATGGAAGTATAAATTTAAATAAATATTTCATTACCTCGAGTAGGAATCGAACCCACAACCAGTCACGTTAACAGTCACACTTTGTGCCCCTGCGCCACGACTGGGACAGGCCACACAAATATATTTTTGTATATTAATTAATTTAGGTAATTATACGTTTTAATAATGAATTTTAGTTATGAAGGTTGTATGAAAAAAGTAGCGTCTTATTATATCTAAATACTATATTTGGACTGTACAGTGGAATTTATAAAAAAAACTAAGAATTAATAATAGCTAGAGGAATATTTTTATGTACACAGTGTTTAAAGTGGCAGGAAAGTATTTAAATATCTCAAGCTATTTAATATAATAAAGTTCAAGATTATTAATCTTTGTTATAGACATTAGCGTATCTAGAGATATTTTCTGAGGGGGGCCTGGACTATAGCTTCGATTTACGGTTCGGTAACGTACGGTATTCAGTTTAGAAACATTACAATATTAAAATATTTTTACTCCTACCAACACAAAGTTGTTGCTGTCAAACAACATTTGACAGTACACTCACTGTCATGTGACAGTTGAAAATGTCAAAAACTCGAAAATGGTTGTACGATTAATATCAACTTTCATTGCAAATAACTAGAAAATAAACGATGATTTAGATGATTCTAATACAAATATATATTAAGAAGTCAATTATATTTACAACAAAATGGGTGATAGCAGCGATTCGGAGGAATTCTTCGACGCTGAAGAGTTCACGCCCGTGAAGGGATCAAAGTGAGTAATTACACTCCGATATAGTGAAAAATACTTATGAATTTATTTTATACTACAAGAATACTATAAGAACTTTCCACCTGGCTTCCTATAACACCTAGTTTGAACTGTTTATATAATATTAGTAGTTCAATAACCAGTTTTGCGGGACTATCTAGTTTAACAGATGTTTTGGTACCTGTACGTCCTTGTACGTATCGCCAGGTGATTACTCGCTGTTAGTGGCGCGAGACTTATTAGTATTAGTGGCTACTGTGTTATATTAAATACATTAGAAGTAAGCTGGTTATTATTTTGGCTCAGTTGTATTCTTGTTGTTGAACAATGTCTAAGTCTGCCATGTTATTGTGTTTGCCAATAAAGTAAGGAAATTTAGTTCTTTTTGTGATATCATACAAGTTTAAATTTCAAAATATATAGAATTATTTTTTTACATAGAAATAGTAAAGTTACAAAAATATAGTAATAAATAATATAACTTCAATACATCAAAATTATAAAAACAATATTTACAGAAGATCTTCATTATGTAAGAATATAAGTGTGACTGAAATCTCTAACAGTGTAGAGGCAGAGGATAAAACACAGAGTAAACCTGACAATAATGTTACTGCTACAAGTACTCCCCTTGAACCTGTACTGCAAGATGATAGGAGTACTGTTAAAAGTGTAAGTATATCAAAATTTTTTAAACAAAAAAATAAGTGAATTTCTTGATTTATGTGTAAATTTGAGACATTGTGTGTTGAGTGATAGACTTCAATGGTGCACACTGTTATACTAGAGAGGAGAAACAAAAATAATTTATTTTTCTGTAACCACCAGGAGTTCTTCTGTCTGTTGTCAAATGCTGCCACTGCCACTGTTATGATGGCTAATAAAAACATTGTCTTTTATAATTGAAAAGTAATATAAAATAGATTTAATAAATTAATATTTGATATGAAGATAGACATCTTAGCACATGTGATAGTAATTTATTGACTTGATGATTGGGATGATTAAATGTTCTAAATTATCTGGTAAAAATTTTCTAGTGCTAGACGGAATGATAGCCCAGAATCATTATGTTTAAAAATTTAATTGTTTCTTACGGTGTTGAAATGACATATCTGTCTTCACTTTGTATTGCACATACATATAGAGCAATATGCAGAGGGAATCATTTTCAAGACATCATGTGTTGAGTGATGGAACTCCATACTTTGTCTTGATACCAGACCCAGGAAGTAAAAGTAATTCATTTCCCCCAGTGGGAATCAAACCCACAACCTGTTTAGAATTTCAGTGATTCCACAACAGGTTTAAATAGAAGTAAAACTTGCTTCTGAATGATGATTTACTAATATATTGAATACATTTTAAACCTATATTGTAACAAAATGTAAAATAATTATCTTTCATTATCTAGAATGAGTATGTGTGTATGTGTAATATAGGACAAAAAGCATTATGGCTCATAAAATAAATCATTGTCAGTCACAAATAACTCTTTAGTGAATATATATTTTTTGTGTTTAATTTTACAATATTTTAAAGTTATTTAAACATCTGTATTATCTTGTATAAAAAAATGATATTTGGTGGTTTGTATTTTGAATCTCTTGGATTTCATTGTGTGATAGCAGGTCAATATCTGATTGTATGAATGATTTATGCAGAGTGATGAATGATTAATTTCTTTTTCTCACTCTTCAAAGGCAAAGTATGATATTAAGTTCTGCAATTCAATATGTCATGTCTTGAAATTGGACAGAAAGCTGAGGATAGCGTCTTGTTAGTTTGTTACTAAATGAATTTTTAAACACTCTTAAATGCTTTTACTATTTTTACAGTTTTCTAAGCAACTTATAAAAAATAGCTGTTGTTCGTTTATTATATGAAATATTTTAAATAATTGTACTGAAGTTATAATAAGTTAACTTATTTTCAAGGTTGTACAAGGACGTAGACGATTTCAAGAGCTACGACGATGTATGCAAACTGAAGAAGAAGATGAACCTGACCCTGGCGCTCCCCTGTCTGCACCAATGGAACATCCATTCAAGTAAGTTGCAATTGTATATATTTATTGTATTTGTATATATTTATTCTTTTCATAAATTTTGATATATGACATATATTAATATTACAGTATGTTAATTTAATACATTAATACAAAACCTTTAAAAATATATAAAACTTATTATAAATGGTTTGTCCACATTGGATGCAATATGGTCCTCAAACCTCAAAAGTCATTTTTGTGTCCAGTTATTGAGTCCAGTTATCAAGCAGCACACACTCTTACTATAGAAAAATGCTTCACTGCCTTGGCAAATATCACGTCTTATAGCATTTTTTACACAACCTTTGATTAATACTAGTAGTGAAGTAGTATTTGTTTACCAGCAAAATTACTCAAAAGTGCTTTTGTGGTTCATCTATACAGCTTTCGATATTATTTTTAATTGAAATAACTGCTAAAAATTGTGACTCCTTAAAAAAATGCAACTAAATATTTAAGGTTAAGATTTATTATTTTTGCGACTTTTATATAGTAAAGTGATGTGTTATTATGATATGGGTAAAGTAAGTCAGGATGGCCGAGCGGTCTAAGGCGCTGCGTTCAGGTCGCAGTCCACTTCTGTGGGCGTGGGTTCGAATCCCACTTCTGACATTAAGAGTTTTTTGGTTTACTTACATTATAGAACTCGTTTTTTTATGTTTTAAAATAAGTTATTATTTTTAGAATCTTTTTAAATAAACTTGTTTGGCTAAACAAATTGATTATTGCGCGATAATTGTCTGTTCGGTCTTACCTGTAGGAATAAATTAATTTCGTTTTCCCGCTTTTATAAATAGTGCTTAGAGGCTCTTTATTTTTTTTGAAAAACATCGATAGTGTTTAATAATGATCTAAGGTTATGACATTTAAAATATCTATTTCAGGATCATATCTCACGATACGATGAGTTTGCAAAGTATGACGTCACTTGGCAGGATCGGCAGGATATTGAGCGGGGCCGCTGATTCACACCGTTAGTATACGGGTTCACATACAGTTATAAGATTTCGAATGAAATCGTTTAATATGATGTTTTTTTTAGATAGTGTTTTTTTTATTGTTCGCATTTTTTCTGTGAGTAATAGTACTGTTTTTAATACTTTTTGTTATTGTGCCCCATGAATGTTAATAGTATAGTAGATTGAAATCAACTTTATTAAGCATCAATCCGTCAAAAATATGTTCATGTAAATTTGAAAAATAATAAAGTTGGTAAAATATTATATAGCCTCATCAGAACTTTAAGACATTTTTTTGTTTATTTATACATATATAAAAAGTTATAAATTTTAGAAAATATACGGGAATCTATCCTAGCACCTTCGGCCTCGTCGAGAGAACCTTCGACAATATCCGATGATCCAGCAGTAGATAGAAATCAAACCATAGGTATGTGATTTTAAATTTTACAAATTAATATCCCAGCGACAATACTAGTATAATTAAATAGTCAGTCGTAACAGTGAGAACAAAAAACAAACAATCTAAAACAAAGTTGTTACTCAAAAGTACTTTCTAATTATTTTGCTAATTAAAAAAATGTAAATAATAATTATCTTATTCCTCAGTCCTAGCAATGGCGGAACCGGATGTGATAGCGAGCACAAAAGCAAACAGCCTGAAGCAGAGCCGCGCCGCGCCCGCCGCGATCGTGGCGGTGTCGGGCGCGAGCACCGAGCCGCGCCCCGTCGCGCCGCCGAGGAAGAAGAAACGGAGTTAGTCTATTGTGTTTTTAATACTGTTAAACCATAAACCTATTCCAACCGGTCCTATGTCTCGAAAGTTGGGCGATGCATTGGGAACAGAATGTCTTTAAACCAGGTTCCCTCTGCGTATTATGATGCAAGCGGGATACTGCTTAAAGCTAAAAAAATCTTTCATGTTATCTATATATTTTTTATAATAATCTTAAATATAAGTATATTTTATATATTTTTAGACAAACTACACGGTTCCCAATCACTGTCAACCACCGACGGTGACAACCTAAGTATGTGCACAGACACTGATGACATGCGATATGTAAGAGATAAACCGCACGTTGAGACATTGTTAGTGGAGGTAAGCTTGTGTTTTTTATATATCGTCGGCGTCAGTGAAATTTTAAGTTAAAAATTACGTTTTTGTGTTACTGCACGGACGCCGGCGATATGTATGTATATGTACATCATTTTTAAAAGTCATAGTTTCGAGTTCAATCCCAGGAGAAGGATTGAGTTGTTTTTGTTTGTTGATTTCTCGTGACGTTTCTCTACGTAAATTTTAACTATTTTTTATATTTATTTCAGCCAGCCTTATCAAATACGACGGCAAGTCAAACAATGGCGTTGCCGAGTCCCGCCAGTACTATAGAATCCTTAACGAGAGAGTTTCAGGACTCGTTAGAACTTTCTCAGTCTAAATATGGTGAGAACTAAGTGGTTTTTATATTTTTTGTGTCTGTATTCCTTTTTTTTATTTATTAGCATTGGAAGAAAGTAGGCGATAAAGGTTTAATAAAGACCTACAGTTAGGGCTCAGAGTCTGGCCGTGATCGATGATTTGAGTGTGGACACAACGGAACACGACGGTTGTCGATTCCCGTTCGCTCTGGTATCAAGGCAGAGTGTAGCTTTGAGTTCCACTACTCTCAATACACAATGTCTCAAAAAATTAAGGCCGAGTGGGGAACGGAGTGACTTAAGACTAGGTCCTCCGCCAACCTTGCTATAAGGGATATACAGAGTAAAGTTAACAAATATAACTATTTCTAGTTTTTGCAATGAACATAAATAGTATTTAAATCCATGCATTATTATCATTACAATTAAAATACGTCCACCGTATTCCATTTCCTTTGCAATCGTAACATAGTTCCTTTGATACCTTAAGTAAAAATAAAAAATACTTCCACCGTAATGTCCTAAAATTTTATAAGGTAGCGTTTATATATGTTTTGTCTTTATTAAAGGTTAATTGGTATTATTTAATTTCAGCGGACTTGTCTTCTTTGAGTGCGAACGAGTCGCGATCTGAAAGATCGCATCATTCTGCTTTAGATATTAAGGAGGCTGTTAAAGGTGAATAAGTTACAATATTTTTTTTATTTTATTTTTTTATCTAAAATATATAGTCCTTTAAGAATTAGTTACATTATTGTTCAATGTGTAACTCTTGCAATATATATAAAAGATGTAAATATAATATAATAATCTCATGTAAACTAATTAATTGTACGTTGCTTAGGAGAATACGTAGTAAAAGCACATGACGAAGAAAGATGGCGGTCAGGGGGCGGGGCTAGCGGAGTAGGTGGAACAATGGGAGGGATTAATAGCCAAGGGGGCGTAGCGAGCGCAGCTAGCGGATCAATGGGAGGCAGAACGCATAGTGAGGGACGTCCGCCCCCCACTGGCGCTTCTAGTCTTGGTTCTACATCCAGGTATAGTGCAATAATGTAGTGTCTCTTTCTTATTTATTAGGTGGAAGCGGGATGGAAGATATATGGAAATAGGACCTGAGTATTAACTCAGATTTTATTTAATTTTAAATAGCTATCCATTAGGATAGCTATTAAAAATTAAATATATAATTATTTTTATTTGAATTAAATGTAACATTTAACTTTCCAGACGCACAGACGGCACGCGCACCCGTCGTCGCTCCGCCGGGGACTCCCCGCAGGGTGCACCTCTGAATGCACAGCAACTATCTGACATGGAGATACTGGAACAAGTTACCGTACTCAACTTGGATACAGGTGATTTGATGGATTTATTATAGACATTTAAAAAATATAAATATAAAAACATAAGAAATATGAATTCTCGATGACTAAAAGCTCTAAAGGTCTCTCTAAACCAACAATTAGAAAAATCTGATAGTATTCAAATTACTGAATATATAGTTTTGAATTGTGGTTAAGAACACTTGATTAAGTCACTTTGTAGACAAAAAAACTAAATTTTAATCGGTTGACCGATTCCAAGGCCGGTTGGATTGAGTTCTATTGCCATAGATAGACATTGATATGTCTGTCTATGGCACTTCACAGATAAATGGGTCAAGCGATGAAAAAGCAAGATGAATAGACAAATTTAATAAATTTAATATTTTTATTTCCTCGTTTTCATAATGAGGCAAAGTGCGGTGTTAAGTTTCGCTACTCAGTACTCAACGCCTCCATAATTCGGCGGAGAGTAGATTCTCCCTACCTACCCTGCTCGAGCGGGATATAGCGTGAAGCTAACAAAACATAACAAAGTAAACCCCGCCCCACAAAGAGACATACAACCTAAACCCACATCAGCGCCGCCCGCAGGCGAGCGCGTGCCGCTTAGCGTGGCGGAGCACAAGCTGCCTCAGTGCATCAACCCGCTCAGCCTGCACATCATGCGCCTCACCTCCGAGTACATCGCGCGCCCGCCCGACGACGACCGCGCCAGGTACGCCACCTCACGCCATCCCTCACGTGACAGCTGTCAACTGTCAGCTGTCATCTGTCAACCCTTAGCTTTAGTCATGGTGTCCCGAATGTGCCAGAGTCATTACCTGAGTATTACCTGTATCAACCATTATATTACAAGCTGTTTTCTCTATACAAAATGATATTAGCAAAGTGAATTATGTTGAAATGGCATCTTCGAAACGCCATAACGGAAAAAATAACTATATGTTATTTGTACCAACTGTATCTATATTATATTGTTTTTATGTTTTTTCATTTTGCTACAAACTCGCCATAAAAAGTTTATTTTTATTCTAAGATAGTTATCTTTCTCTCTCTTCTATTTTATTCTGAATGAATAATATGACAGTTATCAGTTATGTATTATATTATGGGTGACATGTTGATACAGATTATATATTGTGAATAATAGTTTGATTGTAATATTTATTGACTTTAGGCTGGATATAAATGAACTTTCTGTTTTTATTTATTTTGTAATAGTACTTGAAGGTTAAGTTACTTTGATAAACTTTTTTCCACTAGAACAAAGTTGTACTATTATTATTTTTTTATGTTTATTGTTTCATGCTAAATATATTTTTATGTTCCTTTGTATTTAGCCTATAAAAATTTGTAATAACTCTATTATTGCATGATTTTTCTCACTTTATGATTAAAACTGATTGCATCCATAGTAAATAACTATCTCTCTTTTAAATAACTTTAAAAAAATATTTAATTACATTTTTCAGGATTTTATTTATATTTAATGATAGCCTTGCACACTACGCTATATATAAATGCATGATATTTAATATATTTCAAAATACAATAAGACATTACTAGAATACAGAATATAGGTACATATATATCCGTACATACAATTGTACATAGCTATCTAAAAACTTTTTCTTTGTATTTTTTTTATCTATGCATTAATGTTAATATCAATTTTGTTATCTATGTCGTACACGTAAGACTGGGGTACAATACTTAAAGTATGTCAAAAAATTTATAAAGCAATATATAAAATCGTAATAAAGTGCGTCGTGGCGCCGGAGTATATAGTCAGGTGATGGTTGTGGGTTCGATCCCCAATAGGGAGAATGATTGTATTCAAATTATTTTCTTTTTCCCGCTCTAGTATATTAGGTGCCGCGTTCATTTTCGTTATTTATGCAATCGCCTAAAATTTGACAGTGCATGGGGAAAGGAGTGTTTTAACACTATTTTCCTTCTGCCTACCATGCTATATGCGAGATACAGCGTGAATCTACAAAAAAAGTATAAAAAAACACAAATTTACAGTAATTCAGTCAAGATGAAAAAGAGTATGTGGAGGCAACGCGCCTCCATCAGTTACTACGCTAGTTCTTTCAACCTACTGAAGAAATCTCCGTCTACAATCAGCGTTGACACTAGGTTCAGTTCCCGACTGGGGCAAATATTTGTTTATGCCGTTATGTTGTCTATCGATGAGTCATATATATTAAATGTGCTTTTTGCGTCTCTTTATAAAAATAAATGAAGATATTTGGACGAAGGTGATGTGTTTTGTTTTTAAATTTTGCTTTAGTTGAAAAAAAAAAAAAAAAACTTAAAACTTTAGTAAAATTACAGTTTTGTAAACATATCACCTTTATTAATTTGTATCTTTGTTTATATATTTGGATTTTTTTGTTACTGGGAATTACAGATATTGTTTTGGCGTTTTTCTGTTAATTATGCATTACTTACTTATGTCTGCGAGCGCTATAGTCGTTGTAAACGTTCAGATAGATAAAAATAAAATACAAATAAATAAAAAAAATATAATAATATTAATCAATCTTTATACCGAAATTAATTTTGACTTTAACTTACTCTAAAATATACTCTACACACATACTACTTATATAATTCTTATATATTTCTTTTCTATATAAATGTAACATATATTATGATATATTTATACCTAGAAATTAACAAAAATACGTACATGCTTTTTGTTTACAGTTTGGCTTTATCAATATCGCCTAGCTTTTACTGTTTGTGTAATTGCTTTGTAAAATACAAATATTATGTTATTCTAATCTTAGGAAAAAGTATTTTATTAGCTTCACGTAGTATCCCGCACATAAAAGGGTAAGCAGAGTGAAACTGAGAACCTAATGTTGAGCTCAAGACACACCGTCTCTATTACGACACTTCCGACCCCTAACGCCACGACAAGGAAATGTGGGAATCGAACCCATAACCGTTATGTTTATTGTCGTACGCTTTTGCCTGTGCTATACAATGTATTTTTTATACTTATGTAAAAAATGTAGTTAAGCTAAATTTTAGCTATTTATCGAGATAGTAGGGTAGTTCGGTAAACCGAGATACTGGCCTTTTTTATTTATAAATTAATAGTGGTAGTCGTGTTTTAGTTTTAAATTAGATATTTATGAACATTTTTAATATCTTAATCTTCTCCTTTTAGTGATATCTCGATACTAAATTATTTAGTGATATATAAAATAATTAAATATCGAGATGAACCGATTTGACCATCGTGTGTTCAGTGCTTTATATGCATTTATATAAGAAATGAGATAATTTAAATACTTGTTTTATTAGTGCAATTGTTGCGTATATTTTATATATATTTTTTTCATACATTATTACAAGAAAGTAGCTTAATAATCGAAAAAATATAAATGTTTAATGTTTTGTTTATCGTATTTTTGAATAAAGTATATCTACTTACAATTGTATAAAATAATTTTAGAGAAACCGACGAAGAAAGTGAAAGTGTATGTGCCGGAGGTACTGAAGATGAAGCTAAGGAAACTAAGAAAGAAGGTACCGACAGACAGACTACAGCTATTAAAAGGAAGACTGAAAAGTAAGTTTTTATATATTTATAGCTTTTGGTTACAGGTTTAACTTTATTTTTGCGCTCAATTTGGGACCTAAGAACAGTTTGTGGATTTTTCGTTATATATATTCTCGATCAAATTTATTAAACAATCGTTTTAATGAAATGTATTGTTTACGTGCTATTTATATAACAGTCTTAATTATTAAATATGGCACACTTAATCTTAATAATAAATAAGAACATATTCTTAAAACCAGTTTATCTACTGGTATGTTCTTCTGTTTCTTCGGTTTCTTCTTTTTTTTAATAGTTGTCATTGAGTGGTGGTGCCAAATGACGTACTGTGCATAGCTGTTTGCCATAATGGGAATAATATTATCTAATAGAAATTATTTGGTTTGTTAGTTAAAAAACTTGTACCTTTGAACGATTTCAACATTAAAAAAATCTTTCGTAATGTTATAGGACAGTGGTTGTATTGTATGTTATGATTGTATTTAAATTTCCTGGTGTGTTAGAATACAGCCTTCATTTTTGTCATTTAACAGAAAATGTAGAGAAATTGAGCAGGAAATAGATAAAGCTGCTCTATGCAGAAGACGCGTGAAATTAAAAAGAATTAAATTCACCTTTGATTACTTTACTAACTTGGATTAGTCAAAATTTTTGTATTTGAAATAAGATGTAAATTTTAATTTAGAGTGATGCGAGCAGATCTAGTGAAGTGTCACTCCCAAGACAACATAAACATCAGGTGACGGTGGCGTTGCTTGCGTTTACTTTTGCAATGTTTGCAATTTGCCTGTACTTTACGATTTTGTTACGAAATTACTCTAAAACTTACCATTTGAGACAAATTGAGTGGTTTTTTTGAAGCTTACATTATCATTAATTATTGTGATCGTGTTATATTTTATGGATTTTGTTTTTTTTATCTATGACTTAAATCGTCGTCAATTATGATATTGATTAGTTGTCAATTTTCTAAATACTTGGTATCTAAGTCAAAATTTTCTTATAAATAAAAAAATATGAGTAATATGTTTATTATACCTATTTCTCTTGATGACGATTTAAAATTGAACAAACAACAAAGCTACAATACGTTGCTAAGTTAACGCTTACGAAATTGTTTTGTCACTGTTTTTGACTAACCACTTTCACTTCTCCATACCCATATATAAAAAAATATATAATCATAAACATTATTTATAGATTAAAAAGATTTTTCGGGAGTACAGTGAAGAAAACTGTAGATGCAGCTAAGTCGTTAGCCCAAGAAGTATCTCACGCTCGACACAAGGAGGATGTGGCGGATATTGTAGACGATGTCAGAGGAGAACATAATATTAAATTAAAAGCGTCGAATTCTCATAAAGGACCCTATGATTTTGATGGATGTGTTAGATATGTACAGGTGAGCTATGGCGCCCCATGTGGGACTCAGTTCTAGTTTGTTTCTAAATATTTGTCGGTTTGATTGTATAGCAATTTATATTTTAGTTTTGGAATTTAGTATTAGGAAGAGTTTTATATAGATAAATATTTAAAAATCGTAAATAAGTATTAAGTATCGTACTGCATTCGCAGTACATACAGAAACTTTCATAAATAATAAAAATATTTTGAATCGAACTCATTTATAGCCATCTATAAAGATAATTTAATTTTTCTTAATGACTCTGCAATATTATATTTATATTTCAAGATTTTTTATGGAATAATATTAATCATACATTCTTTCTCAGGAAATGGGCTCAGGTCATTCAGGGGCAGTATGGTGTTGTAAATTCAGTGTTTGTGGACGATTACTAGCCACAGCTGGACAGGATAAGTTATTAAGAATTTGGGTCACCAGAGATGCTTACGATATGTTCCAGGTTAGTATAGACTGGTGGTAATGTATATGGAATAGAAATAAATATATGTATGATATAAAGTAAATGTGTGAAAGTGTTTTGATGATAATTAATAATATTCTTATAAAAAAGCAGCTCCAAGGTAAAAGCCCTGTATGGCAGAATAGGCAGCGGAACCTGGTGTACACGACACACTTTGCTTCCTAACACTGTCAATCTTCAAGACATTGAACGAAACTCAACGAAATGTTTTATCAACCAGAGCTAGGAAATGCAAATATTTTAAATATTCTCCAAATGTTCCCCAAGTGAAGTATATTGTGTTTATCCCTGGAGGGGTAGTCAGAGAGAACGGCGCCAAACGCTACGGACAATTTGACAATAGAAAAACTATATAATAGTCTAACGTTCTAAATCATTTTTTCCAGGACATGCGCACAAAATATAATGCCAAACAGAAATCTTCTCCTACCCCGTCCCAAGAATCACTATCCTCCCTTGCCCCACCACCATCTCCCGAGGACCCTCCCCTGACCCCCTCAGCGCCCTTCTGCCCCAAACCCTTTTGCATATACTCCGGCCATACTTCAGACCTTCTAGATGTTTCTTGGTCCAAAAATAACTTCATTTTGTCCAGTTCAATGGATAAAACTGTTAGATTATGGCATATTTCGAGAGGGGAGTGCCTATGCTGTTTTCAGCATATCGATTTTGTGACGGCCATCGTATTTCATCCGAGAGATGATAGGTACTTCTTGTCGGGTAGTTTGGACGGGAAGCTCAGATTGTGGGATATACCTGATAAAAAGGTGATTTTTTTGTTATGTATTAACTTTTATATCTTATAATAAAATAATTAATAAAATTAAAAAATAGTTTTCACAATTAATATACTTTTCCACTATATTGTAACTTATTGAATTAAAATTTGAGCTTAAAATTAATATCAAAATTTCACAAAACAGGTGGCCGTATGGAACGAAGTGGACGGCAAAACAAAACTAATAACTGCAGCTAATTTCTGTCAAAACGGTAAATTCGCCGTCGTCGGCACATATGACGGTCGATGCATTTTCTACACAACAGACCAACTAAAATATCACACCCAAATAGATGTAAGATCGACACGAGGAAAAAACTCAACCGGACGTAAAATAAGCGGAATCGAACCCATGCCTAACGATGACAAAATACTAGTAACTTCCAACGATAGTCGAATAAGACTATACGATTTGAGAGATCTAAATTTATCCTGTAAATATAAGGGTTATGTGAACGTGTCGAGTCAAATTAAAGCTTCTTTTTCGCATGATGGGAAGTATATAGTTAGTGGGTCGGAGAACCAGTGTATTTATATATGGAAGACTTGCCACGACTACTCCAAGTTTACTTCTGTGAGGCGCGACAGGAACGACTTCTGGGAGGGCATCAAGGCCCACAATGCGGTGGTCACCTGTGCTGTGTTCGCGCCCAATCCGGATCATATGATAAGGATGATAAGCGAGAGGGAAGCGCAGGGGGTTAGGGAGGATGAGGTGGTGAGTTTTGTTAAGGTTTTATCTGTTAAGTTTTAAAATTTTATTTTTAGTTTCACGCGGTATAGCAGGGTAGGTAGAGGAAATCTGGTAATATAATGCTAAGACACTCCGTTCCTATTGAGACACTTTATAAATACGAGCTTACGTGCTTTCTTTTGTATTAATAAAAGAATATATTTTAATTTGAAATTCGTTTTAGAAGAATCGTTACCACGCTTTCAATCAGATATTTCCGCTAGGGGCACAACCGTGCGACGTTACGTCACCCGATAGGATAAGTATGATTCCAGTTTGAGAAAACGAAATATTTAATATTTTTCTCTCTCTGGTATCAAAGTAAAGCGCGGTGCTGAGTTCCGCCATTCAACACGCAATGCCTCTGGAGTTCGACAGAAAGTGGGAAACGGAAGTGTTTTAATGGGAACCAAATGTCTTAACGCGCCTGACTGTCTGCCCACCCTGCTATGTGTGAGATAGCGCATGACACTAATAAAAGTATAACACTAATAAAATAATTAATATTCAATTTCAGCAAAAGGCACCAGACGCGGGCATGGTGTCCTCCTCTCAAACCGGACATGTGTTAGTTAGTGCGGACTTCAACGGCTGCATCAAAGTGTTTGTTCACAAGGCGAAACCGAAACACAGTTCTTTACCCGCATCTGCTTTAGCTTAGAAGGTAGCAAATACAGAGAAAGGGAGGGAGGTACAGTATTTGTGACATTTTTTTTCTTATTGGGATTGTCGATTCTAAATTTCTTTATATAATTGGTATGGCTTTAACATATTTCTATTATATGAGTAGAACTGCTAATATATTGAGGCTTATTTTTTATGGGAAAATGAGAGAAATGATAAATTAATAAAGATGTTGTGTATAGATATTGAATATCTACAGATTAAATATCTAAATAATTAAGAATTTTGGTTCTAACCCAATATTTTTTCTATGGGATCTTTATTTGTTATGTCATATAATGCCCTTGAAAAGGACTTGTTAGAAAGAGCTAGTAATGGCTTATATAAATGAAGTATATGAAAAAAAAGTAAAGCTGATTAGAACAAGATTAAATAAATATATTATTTGAAAAATATGGCAAAAAGATAAAAAAAAAACTAAAAGTTTTTTTCACATTTTAATAATAAACAAATAAAAAACATTTGTATGTATTCCCATCTAGGAATGGTATATCAAGTATTAATATTAAAACCAAAATGGCTGAAGTAACTTATGACGTCACATGTACTAATTGGCATCGATTTAATATGATATTATTAGGTCATTTAATATGATATTTTCTATGATACACTTTACTTTATAATAATAATATTAATTTTGCTTAAGTGTGACTAAAACTTCAAATAACACTTAAAAATATGTTAAAAGACAGGTAAAGTTATTAGAATAAATATATTTTATATTCTATAGTTAATGTATTTAAATTGCCTTAGGTATATTTTTAACATAACTAAAATGGCAGTTTTCAAAAATTAAGAATTAATTAAAATATTACAAACAAATGTGCAATAGAAACTTTAATTTGTAGATTTTGTGATTTTGATTTAATATTGAATATAACATATAAAATATAAATGTATGTCTGTATATATTTTTTATTTAAATAATTACATATAAGATGGATATTATGATGGATAAAATATTTAAAAACCTGTTTACACTTTATTATACTAGTACTACTACTACTGCTAGGAAATAAAGTTTGTAATAGTGTGAACTAGGCTTTAGTTTCACAGATTATATAGATAATAAATAGATGCGTAGTATGCGAATGTAAACGTGGCCACTTGCCAAAATGTTTGAAAACATTTTTGTTTCGTTTGGTTCCAATTATGTACGCAATCTCCCTATTCAAAATCGTGAATAGTGTCTTAACACTAAATTTTCTTTAACATCTTTACATAATGAAGGTAAATGAAATATATGAAAAACAAAGGCTAAGAAAAAAATTATGAGCTGTATACCATTATGTATTTTAAAGCCTAACTAACATACATAGTAAAGTAGCGCAAATATAAGAAATCTAACAAATTTTTAATATTTAATTTTAAACTTAAATAATAGAAAATTTTCATATATTTTGTTTAATTTATAATATTTATTCCAAAATAAAGATATTATCAAATAATATTAAAAATGTATTTCGATGCGTATTTTTCTTACAGAAGCGATAGGAATTTAACGTTTTTTTTTAGGAAACATCAAAATTGTATAAAGCTTTACAAAATATTACTTGTCTACTTATATTTTTTTAAGTAACTTTTTTTTATAAAATTATATTAAATTCTATTTCTTATGATCTATTTTCTAAGTATAAATAAATAAATAAAAGCACTTAACTGATATTAGTGTAAAAAGGTTTTGAGTTTGTATGTTGGATATTGTAGAAAAAAATTGTGTAAATGTGTTTTATTATTTTATAGAGAAAACTTGGGATAATCATCACAAATATAAATTATGTATATATGACTTTCAGTATTTGCCTTTTAAGAAAATTGTTTTTTAACAAAATGATTGGTTACTTCAAACATTATTTTCTATTTATTAATTTGTGGTAAACTTTAAATTTCTTGTAAAAAAGTCATATAATAAGTTTTTCTTCTTAGATATGCAGAAATTTGTATTATTTCTCCATTATCTCTAAAATTATCGGAGTATAGAAGTAGACAGAAAAAGAAACATCCTCGAGAAAATTTATTCCACCACTCGACGAACAATGCCAGAATTCGGCGGAAAGCGGGAAACGGAAGTGTCTTAATGGGAACCTAATGTCTTTACATCAAGTTCCCAGGTTCCCTCAGCCTATCCTGCTATGTGCGGGATGAAAAAGTCTTAAGTGTTTTTTGCACATAAAAACACCCAACATACAAACTGATATCAACTTTTTAATGTATATTTGTTACTTTCCACAATTCCAAGTAATTCTTGCCTTCGAATATAAATAAAATATGTGATTATAAAAATTATGTTTAAGCGTATAACTCATGCCATGTATCTTATAACTTTATTGTATATTATTAATTTGCATTTACACGTTAATAAATCGTTATATTGCTAATTCTGTTGTTTTTCTTTGTTTTAATTCATATTTCCTCCATTTTATAGTGCCTCAGCGTTCAGCTTGTGACCTATCTGAATAGATATTGCTATTATTTATTATATTGCTATAGTATGAATGAATATTCATACTTGTAATTATTCTGCATAATTTAATTAAAAAAGTATTCGGGCTAGTGAGTACAAATAACTGGATCAATATAGAATTTCTGGAAAAAAAAATATTTTAATTAAATCCTTCTTTGTATTATACATAATAATGATAATTCAGTGATTCAATTTAATACCTAAAAGCATGCAATTTTTCATCAAATTGATGTTCTTAATTTAGTTCCAAAAAGTGATAATTTTTTTGGTAAAATCACTTATTTGATCTTTGAGACAATTTTATAAAGTACTAGCGGCCCGCCCACAGCTTCGTCTGCGTGAACTTATTATTAATTTCTGTCTCTATGAGTATCTACGTCCTATAAGTGACGTCCATGCAAAATTTGAGACTCCTAGCATTTGTAGTAACGAAGTTTCATACAAACTTTCAACCCCAAAAACAACCCCTTAGAAGTCGAATATTGCAAATTCCCGTCTTAGCGAGCACCTACGTCCTATAAATATCTCCTATGCAAAATTTGAGATTCCTACCACTTGTAGTTTTTGAGATTTCGTGATGAGTGAGTGACCTTTCGATTTTATATATCGTCGTTGCGCTTGCCAAAACCGCTATGTGTTTTTAGTCAAGTTTTCAGGAGAGACAAAAAATCTTATTTATTAAATAATAGCTTTATCAAAAAATTATAAATGCAGTATGGTGACAAAATATGTAATGCTTGAACTGAGATACAAGCGAAAATGATAAAATGTACCCTTCATCTGCAATAATTTTTTTTAACCATTTTGATGCACATATCAGATTTGTTTTGTAACCACCATTTCTTACAAGTGAAAAATATGCACATATCAGTTTTGTAAAAGACCATAATCGGATTTATTTAATGTTATTATGAGAATAACAACAATGTATTAAACTTAAAATAAATATGTATACTAATGATTAGTAATGATAAACGTACGGAATTGTTGGTTTGGCCCTTTTTTACGTGAAAACAGTTAATCTGATAACGATAAAACAGTAGTAGGTACGTTATATTAATCTTATGGTTATTAATACTAATAATAATTAACAAAAAAATGTTTAATAGAAAACTCGAAGGATTGTTAGAAAGTGGTTAGGAAAGATTTATAGATAGATTAAGCCTATAATGCCCATCCCTTCAATAACTAGGTAAATTTAATTTTAATAAGCAGAGCGCGACAGTATTTCACGCCAAAACACCGATTGGCCCTGGATAGGGTCCAGGTTCGGCTTCATATGGAGTACTCTTCTCATCTCTGGGCTGGTGCATTATCATGTAACAGCTTGACCACGTAGAGCCGTACGGAACGTTGGAGCCCCAATGATGTGTGAAAGGCTTGACACATTCGCTTTGTGCAGAGATGTCTTCTCGCTGTGCTTTCTCTACTGCATTTATTACGGGGAGTGTTCTGCAGAAATGTTTAACCTGTTACCTGCCGCCGAATTTTCTAACCGCACAGCACGTCACAAACTAAAGTATCATCCACATCATCTGTATACGTGCCACTCCACTTCTGTGCGGTTTGGTAGGAACTTCCCACCACGCGCCTCGCAACTATGGAATAGCCTACCTATGGCAGTGTTTTCAGGTTGATACGACATGGATACCTTCAAAAACCACGTTTTCTCCTTTTTTTTCTCTGATGTTACACGAGGTCGTCGGCGGTGGTGGTCACTTACGATTAGGTAACCTGTACGCTCGTTTGCCTTATCTTTTTTTCAATAAACAAGGAGGGTTTTCCAAGCTGAAGCTAATAAGGACATATCTGCGATCGACAATCTTGCAATCTAGATTAACAAACTTAACAACTTTATCAATCGAAAATGAAATTGAAAACATAGACTTTGAATGCCTAATAAAAGAGTTTGCAGATAGGAAGGCAATAATTTAAATATTTTTTTTAAATAAATGGTTATTTCATTGCACTCATTCTCTTTTTTGGATGTTATTGAATTGTAGTTATGAGGCGCCGAAAAAACTTCGCCCAGGGCGCCGGTAGTGCTAAAACCGGCACTGTATACTTCAAACATGTGTGTCGTGATGTGCTTGCTCTGCAGTAATGATTAAACTTTACTTTCAGAAGATGATTCTGGTTTGGTGGCATACAATTCCTTTATCCATGAATTAAAAGTATCGTTAGTTAAGTGTCTTCTAACAATAACTATCTGCTTCGTATTAAAGTCGAACTTTTTTTATTGTTGTATATTTCATCAATATCCATCTCCTTGAAGTTTTCTCCAGCTTATTTATCTAGTATGAAGTGACCAGTTCCGAGTTCGGCTGACTCCCCCCTTACAAATTCTCCAGTAGCTTCATCTAGGTACAAATGAGTCATATTTTCAACCAATACTATACCTGCTCGCTCTGAATCTGCTATTTCTACCGGCAGTGACTGAGATTCGAGCTCTGCCTCATTATATACCGATAAGGTAGGGCTTGAGTGACGGTTCCCCTTAATGTATTACATTACATAATGTATTACATTCCTCATCAAATCTTTGCTGCTGGATCATAATTGCACATAACGAATTTGTCATTGCCAAAAATAAAAATTATGTGCACATATCGATTTTGTTAAATCGACTTCTAGACGGAAATACTACGTATTTGTTTTTGTAGGCTATGCAGAGTACTATTTTAATGCTATTTATCGAATAAAAAAAAAATCAAAAAAGTACACATAACGGTTTTGGCAGGCGCACCGACGATATATAAGATAGATAATTTCGTATACACATGCAATTGAAATTAATCCTTAAAATAAATTAAACTAAAATTAAAAAAACTGCATAATGAATAGAAATATTTTTATTAACAGAATGGAATGTTCTTAAATAACAATTACATTACAATTAAAAGCTCGAAATAGAAAACACTTGTTTAAATTCATTTATGAAATAATTTTATAAATTAAAAAAGAGAAAGGCACCGCAGTATACTATGTAATCATTATTATTACATAAGTGAAACAAATTAATATTTTTTTCAAGTATATAATAAATAAGTAATTAGAAAGAAAGACTTACAAGTTTTTCTTCCTTGAAAATATGAATATTCTGTAAAAATTACTTTAAAAATAAGTTAAAAAATATAATTTCCACGGTGGTTTCTGTTTGTACTATTTTTTCGATCTACAGTCGTTAGTTTCAAAAATCGTTCAAATTAAAAGTGGCCCAAATGAAAAAAATATTTTGGAAATAAAATACATTTTTTTTTAATAAAATATTAACAATGAGAATATGTTTCAAATTGCTACTTTTCCACAAATTGAAATATTTATACATTAAGTTCATTCAATTACTTTTTTCGTTAAATATAATTTCATACTTTCCACGGCGAACTCCCCTATAAAGCTCTGCAATCTGCATACTTATCTCTCTGTTAGAGATGGTTGGTGGGTTCTTTGTATATTTTTGTTCATTCCCGCTCCTAGTTCTATAATATACCGCAACCTCGAAATAAAAATGGCTTAACATCAAAATTACTTTTGGACAACAACTATGGAATTTTATAATAAACCTCTATTCAATTCAATTTAATTTAATCATCCTATTTGTCAAAATAAAAAAAAAAAAAGTTCAAAAGTCATTCAAAAGTGATATTTACAAAATTATATGTCTACCAAACCATCATAATACAAAATAATTTGTGAAAATTAAATTTAAAAAGCTGCTTATATAAAAAATATTCATTAAAACTATGCTTTCCACGGCGGTTTCCCCTGTAAGGCTCTGCGCACTTTGTCCCTCCGCTCCGGGTGGTCGGTCGTAGGTTCTTCATACATGTCTTTACTATCAATCTCTATGTTATCTCTTGGTTCTGGTGTTTCGGGTTCAAAATTTGCTTGTTTTGTTAGTAACTGGGGAAATATAATTAATATTTATTTGTTTATAGAAACTGTTGCATGTATATAGAATATATTTGTATGTATAGAGGTATTGTGTGTTATATTTTTTATTAAATCTAACTAAACTATAAAATTATTTACTTTTAATCTTTTAACTTAGGATAGAATCGACGGTTTTATCCAATCATATATTTCTAAATTATAACATACAAGTTCAGTTAAACATTGTAAATCTTCCTTTTTATATTTTCTCAGTCAAAAGAAACAAAAGAGTAAAATTAACTGCGGCGTTGAGTTCCGCCACTGAACGACCAAGGACTCAGATTGACGTGAAACAAATGATTTTTTTTATAATAAACTATGTTTTACCATTTTGATGTACTGTTGTATGTCATGGTCCTTTGGTCGCGCTTCAGGCGGAGATAGTGTTGGTTTTGAATATTCTGCTACTGGAGACACTAAAATATATATATTTGTTTATTATTATCATAATAATATTATAATATTATTATCACTGCCTGAGTTAAAAGAAAGTCCTACGTCTAAACTGCGGAGGAATATTGATTAATTGGTTTAGGTATGGGTTTAAAATATTTTACCCTATATGTTGTTCCCGTAAAAGGAGCGCTGACGCTTCCATCCTATCCATACCTATATTATAAATTCGAAAGTAACTCTTTCTGTCTGTCTGTCTGTTTGTCTTTTACGCAATCAGGGCCAAACCGCTAATTTAATTGTGATAAAATACTCATATAGAGATACTTGAGGGTCTCGGGATGAATATAGGATACTTTTTTTTTCATATTTGTAATATTTTCGATATATACCAATATATTAAAATAATTAATTTGACATGCAATTTATTCCGCCATGTTAATAACAATCGTCGCTACGCGTTGCTAAGCAACGACTTGCAAAGTTTGTTGTTTTAAGAAAACGTCACCCAAAGTGAGTATGCTTAATGCATACATGGCGCGCGCCGATATAGATTTGTATACATTAACAAAAATTAGATGATTTCTATAATTTGATATTCATCCTTATGAAAATAAATATAATAGTCACTTTTAGCATTTCATCTTGATGGAAATTATAGTTTACTGTATAACATTCTAATAAATAATTAAGATGTCACTGATTCGGAATAACCTAGCCTACGAGTGGTATAGTATGACCGACGCGAACGGGCAGACGACTTTGATGATTTTGTAATTTTTTATATATTTTCGAATTACTATTATTTTTTATGTAATTATTTGCTGCTTATAATTAATTTATCTCAGTTCGGTTATCTATACCGATGTTATACACTTAAAATATCGTAATTTTAATCATTTGGGATTTTATTTAATATTTTTCGCAAAAATTAATAATTGTTTAATATAGAAAAATGTTTAGTACGCGCGCACGGCAAACTTTAGGTACTTTTTCTAATATTAAGAATTTTCTTTAGTTACTTTTACTTCTTTTGTTTATTCATTTCGGTTACTCAGATATTTTTTCTAATAATAAATCTCTTTTCTAATATTATTATTTTTTAACTTATTTTAATTATTTAGGCTTATATTTTCACGGGCGTAGCCGCGTCCGGGCCCACTAGTATAAAATAAAGAGGACACAAAGTCACATTTTTTTCATATAACGTCTTTGTTACATTGTTGTATAAAGGCAAAAAGTAAGAATGTTAGAATATAAGTCATATCACATACAAATAGCATAAACAGATATTATAAAAAAAAATACAAAAAATCTCCCACTCACCACAATCCACACTAGTATGAAATCCGCCACTCCCCCCAACCCCACTATTGGCATTCGAAGCCGCTACCCCACTGGTGAGTATTCTTAGCGCTTGTCGCCACTGCGCCTCCATGACGCCGTGCAGCTGAGATGCTATTTCACCGCGACGACGACGGTACGTATCTAACTTATTCTGTAAATAATTAAATAAATATTAGATAACTTAATTTAGATAACGTATAAGAAATATAATAAAGAGGGATTTGAATCCGCGCTTCTTGAAAATTGTCCAAGACATTGCGTGTTGAATTGTCGTGTTCTGCCGAACGGGAATCGAACCCACAATAGTCACATTTACACACAATCCGCCTTAATCTCTTTTTTTAATATACAATATTGATTGGTTTTGCATTAAAATAATCACTAAAGAAAAAAACTATACTTTACTCTGATGCCCACTTTCCGCATAATGTGCATGTGCTCTGTGTATTCTGTTAAATTAAAAATTTTCAAATTTGTTTTACCTCTAATAGACTTATCCTCTCGCTGGCCTGCGCTAGTTGTAGCCTGTACAGTTTAATTTCTTCCTTTTGTTTCTCTTCTAACACATTTACTTCTAATTTATGTCTGTAAGCAAGAAAACTATATTTTTAACATTTTTAAAATGTTATTCCACATTTAGAAAAGAAGAAGAAGAAGTAATGTCAACGCAGTAAATAAACAATGTTTAAATCATGCTAATTTTATATATTTTGTTAAACAAAATATTTAATAAAATTACATAGTAGCTCAGGCTGTGTAGTGTTAAGACACTCCGTTCTCCATTTTGCGCTGAATTCTGGAGGCATTGCGTGTTGAGTGGCGGAACTCAGCGCCGTGCTTTGCCTCGAAACCAGAGCGAAGATATAAACATATAAATGTAAATAAATATTTAACTTCAGAGTAGAGAAGGAACCCACAACCATTCGCGTTTACAATCAGATTTGTACCCTCGCGGCACGACTACCTCAAATTATATAGTAATTTTTATAAATATATATTTAAGCAACACTATAAGAATATGGTCGATATATTTATTAATGAATGCTATGGTCAATGCAATAGTTCAAAATCAAAAATAAATAAGAGACACACTACCATATGTTAGGCAATACCCACATTTGTATAAAGTGACATACACGTTGTTATGGCAACGCGTATTGTACGCTCCAATTCTTTCCCTAGTAATAATAAAAATAAGAACTCACTGCTCCTCAATCCTAACTATCTGCTTATTAAAAGTCTCCACAATATGCATTTCCTTATTCCTGGCGGCCATTTCCATGTCTCTTTCAGCTAATTCCAATTGTTTTTGGAACTCCTGCAACTTTCCTAATACTGCATCTTCTAATTGTTGCTGGTAGTGGTTTTTGAGGTCTACTTTTTGTATTTCAAGTTGTTTCTTTAATGTTTTCGTTTCATTATCTTGTAAATCCTGTGTGATATTTTTTTGGGGTTTATTTAATTAAATAGAAAATTTTATATAGAAAGATCTAATTTAAACATACAAATAATTCAAGAAAGTTAAACTTATAGAGGAACATATAATTAAAACCTAAAATTTGAAAAAAACATCACATAAAACCCTTAATTTACGTAATAGAAAATAAAATTAAAGATACATAAAAAAACAAATGTAGCTTATAAAAATAGCAAAAAAAGTCATTTGTCAGAAGTGGGATTCGAACCCACGCCCACAGAAGTGGACTGCGACCTGAACGCAGCGCCTTAGACCGCTCGGCCATCCTGACTTACTCATTTAGCAATCAATATTAGAACCAGAATCGAATGATGATTCTAATAAGTTTATAGTTACAAGAATATATTATATGGGGCACGGCAATGCGGCAGCCAAGTTAAGCAAAAAAGTAGCACGGTTGCACCACCCCTTTCTCGAAGCATTTCAGGATATTTTCGAGTCACCGGCCGTCCACGGGGTTTGTTCTGCAGGTCGAAAATTCCTGAACGAAAACTATGTAACCAAAAAACGCACTGTGTATTCTATTGCGACACGACCGCTATACACAACATTAGCCCTTCGAGCCGTAACCGCAGCACAGGTGCCACGGTGGAATTCGTACTTGTACGCTATATTTCTAGTTTTCCATTTTATAAATTGAGTTACGCAAACAGAAAAAAAATTAAATCAATGACGGTTAACACACATTATACATGTGCAAATAGCTATATAAATTTGAATTTGGAATTCCTAACCAAAGAGGAGAAATTTGTTATTAAAGTGGCTAAATGGCTTAACGGTTATGGCACTTGAACGGTAAACAAGAGGCGGCAGTTCAAATCCAGCTAATTAAAATTTTTTTATATATTCTAAAAACATACATAAAAATACTTACATATTTCCTAGTTAACTCTGACACTTGATATTGCGATTCACTCAACTGTCGTTCCAATATATTGCATCTTGATCGTTCCTCACTGACTTTATCCTTTAATATATCTCTTTCTTGTTGTATCATTGACTTTTCTTCATTAAATGTTTGTAGTTTACTGCTAAGTTCTGTTACTTTAGTTTTTGTTTGTTCATGGTCTATACGCTCCTAAAAAAAAAAGACGTAATATATAAATCTATTTTTCTTCTTCACGCTATATCCCGCACGTAGAAGGGTGGACAGAGGAAACCAGGGAACGCTACGTTCCATTTTCCGCGGATACGAATCAAAATCTTGATTCATTGTGTGATGAGTGGAGGAACTCAAGCTTTGCCTTGTTACCATTGACCTGCCTACGATATTATTTGTGATATACTGCGTGAAACTATAAAATAATAAAGAAAAAATAAGTTATTGTACTATGCTTTACATTACTTACCCATTCATTTTATTGCAAAATCTCATATTTATTATGTTGTGCTTTAAGCTATAGAGGGGTAGGTAAAGAGAACCTTCAGGTACTATATTTCCGCTATCAACTCAAATTTGGGAGATTGCGTATTAAGTGCAACTGAAATCAACATTGCGTTTTGTCTTTAAGATAAAGAAATTGAAAATATTTTATTTTCCCAAATGAGAATCGAACTCAGGACAATTGCATGTACAATTATTATTTATAATTATGTAACTTAGCTTTGAGGTTGTCGCAGGGTACTAGCACAAGTTGTGGTTTCTATTCCTATTCAACAGAATGAATGAATTTATTATTCAATTCTCGCTATGGTAAAAAAAATATTACATAATTTACCTTTCCTAAAGCATCTTCTAAATTCTTAACACAATCTGTAGACTGTTTGTTTAGTCTCATCACAGTTTCGTAGTTTTCCTTCATAACTTCTATTTCTTTCTCTTTTACTCTTATACTCTCTTCTTTATTCGCAATAATTTTGTCCATATTTTCTTGAAGTTCTTTCTTTTCTAATGATATTTGTTTACATTTATCTTGATAATCGTGAGCTAAGTCCAGAGCTTTGTATAATTCTGTTTCAAAGTGGCTTGTTTTCTATAATTTTAATGATTAACTCATATTAGTATAAAATGAAGCAATTTATTTTTGAGTAATCTTTAGATTATTTCTATCAAATAATAGTTTTGTATAATCTTGTTTAATTTATTGTACTGCAAGAATCAAATTACACATATTTTGTAACAAGAATACAACTATAGATAGCTGTTGGGGCTTTGATTCCCACTCAGTCAACACAATGCCACACCATTATGTTCTGCCACTCAACACATAATGCCTTAAGAATTTGGTGGAAAGTAGAAACAGAAGTGTCTTAATAGTGTTTCCTCTGCTAAAAAAATCTGACAAAACATACAGCTAAAAAAAATAAACAAACCTTTTGAGCATCACCAGCAACCATTTTAAAATTGTCAACCTCTCTACACATCTTGTCTAGGGCAGTCCTATGTCTTTCTTCTGCTTTATCTAAACTACCAGTTAATCTTAGCCAGGCTTCCTTTAATTTATTAATTGCAGCATCCTTAGCTCTATCAACTTTGACTGCAACAGCCAATTTCTCTTGTTGTTCTAGAATTTTCTTTTGTAATTGTTGAATTATGGCTTCACAATGCTGTAAATAAACATTTATTTTATATTAAAAATTAATAAATAAATGTTTATTTTATATAAATAATTATAAATATAATAATTTATATAATAATTTTATATAAATTTATTTTATATAAATAAACATTTATTTTATCCTCCCAGGTGCTGCCTTCTTTTCCAAGCCAAGGCAAAGAAATGCAAAAATAATTTATTTTTACATATTTGTAATCTTAAATGTACCCATAACTATTGCATATACTATCAAACGCTGTTCCACTGCGCAATATTGGCTTCAAAAACAGAACTTGTTTATAAACAATTTTACTGCACCGCAGTGGCCTCAATAAGAAAAAAAAAAAAAGACAAAATATTACCTCTCTTTTTAATCTTTCTTCTTCTAACTTGATATTATCAACCTTATCACCCCTATCAGGTTTCTCACCCCAAAGTTCACTTAAACTTAGTAAATCAGTATCTATAGTATCAATTTTATAAGCATCTTGTTCTAAACCAAAAGGTCTTAATTGTGGCATTTTGAACTCTTCATTCTTTAAGGACATTATATCACTTTTATCTGCCATAGACCTATATGTATTTTGACTATAATTTTGCGATTTATAATGCTCCAGTACTTTCGAAGCACGGTCTAAGATTTTATTTGATGATGGTTTAAAGGTATCTGAATAGTTAGATGACTGATTAGGTTTTTTTGGAGTAGATGTTGGCTGTACATCTTTGTTTGCTGAGAAATTCAATTTTCTTATGCTTGGGGACTTTAAGTCTTGCTTTTGTTGAGCATTACATGAGTTAGTTTCTCTGTTGTCAGCTTGTGAGTTTGTTGATGTACTGGTCTGCGGTGACTGATTTGCACTATTTCTAACTAAATAAATATACTTATCGAGAACATTTGATGACACTGTCCGTCCACTTGGTAGTTGAATTGTATCAGCACTACTTTTAGGATCTAATTTTTGAGTTATATAATCACCTGCTGCTTTTATCACATTTTCAGGACTAAAACCAGTTTGTTCTTTAAAATTTATTTCAGGAGTTTCATAAGATTCAACTTTAGTTAAAAAATCATCTATTTCGTGAAGTAAAAGTTTGTCATTCTTTTTACTTGGAGTAGATACAATGCTGCTAATATCCCCATCCATGCTTTGCAAGTCATTTAATGGAAGTTCAATTGATTTTGTACCTAACTTTTTAAAGCTGCCTTGGTTGTAACTTTTTTCTGCAGTAGTAATAGAGTCTAGACTAGTCAATGAAATATCTTTAAGTCTTTCTTTCCTTACTTTACGTCGGCGTCTACGCGGGAACGTAAAACATTTACGATCTAAACTACGTTTATCACTTTCTGAATCCCAAGATTTACGCTTATGTGAGCTAACAGTTGAGAAAGCGTTACTAGTGTCTAGTTCTAAAGTTTCCAAACGAGATTCTAATGAATAAACCTGATCAACCAGTTGGCCTAGAACTTGAGCAGTACAAGAAGCTGACTTCTGGACAACAGTCCTACTGGAGTCCAGGAAAGTGTCTTCAGAGCTGGAACTATCCACGAGGAAGAAGTTCGGAGGTATCAGCAAAAGGACATCAGTATCGTCGGTCTCACTCATCACAAGAGCTGCACATTTTACTACACCATAACACAAAAGCCATTATATTTCTATATGTGTATTGTTAAGAAATATATTTATATGATGAAATAAAAATGAGTTCTTTTCAACAATTATAAAACAATGATATAATTAAGTTTCATCAACAGTCAACAACGGTTTAATTTGTTTATAGAAATTAGAATATAGTTTTTAGAATGTTGGTAGTTAGGTACTTCCAGTTCTATGACATTTAGAATATGTCAACAAAAGTCAATGATCAAATGACATTTATAAATACATACGTTTAGAAATAAATAAAATTACTAAACTTTCAGGACGCGTTGCAATTAGCGCTCAAAGTATTTTAATTCAATAAAAAAAGTCTAAGCACATCCGCACACGTACAATAACATCGTTAATAAAATATGATATATTGTCAGTAATTGAAAGCAGGCGAACGCTTATGCTGTTTATTCAAGACGACGAAGACAATATAAATACGAAAATAATGTTGATATTACTGCTCTACTCTACTAAAACAAATATTTAATAAAGTTTATATGATGTATATTTAATAAAGTTATTGTTAAGCGTATATAAAGTTAAAACAAATAGTACGCTATAAAAGCTGTTCTATATTTACAAAAAAAAATCTAACAAAATAGAGATAATATTTTTTGAAAGCGGCTATCTTTCATCGTCACGTAATTTTTTTAATTATTCTCTGTTAGTAAAATTAGCTTCACACTGTATGCAGGTTAGACAGAGGTAACCTAATATTAAGACACACCGATCCACATTAGCCACCGAATTTTGGAGGCATTGCGTATTGAGTGGCGGAATTCAACGCTGCGCTTTGCAAATAGAAAAAAACTAAATATTAAATATATAATTTCCTCGAGTGGGATCGAACCCAAAACCTGTCGCGTTTACAGATTTAATACTTCTGCACGCAAATAAAGCTACTGAGCAACTGCGTCAGATTTTACCGCAAAATATCGTCAATAATATTATGTAGTACGTGGGGCCATTGTAAAAATGATATTGAAGCCTAATATTAAGTATTGATTTGATATACATGCTTGCCTAGAAGACGTCGGTTTTTTTTCAAAAATATATTGTCTTTTTTTTACTAACTTGAATAATAATAAAGATAAATTATTAAACGATATTTTTTAATTATTGTAATATAGAGAAAAGAATATAATAAAGAGAGAAAATATATAGATTTTTTATTAATATTACTCCTACTTTACTTACAAAGTAAAGACTTACAACAATAAGTAACCATTTTATTTTGTTGCCAATTTTTATAACATTTTTGTTGCCTAGATTACATGATGCAGGTATTAAGACACATTTTAATAAATTTATTACAATTTATTTTAAATGTAACTATTATAAATAATTAATATACAATAATCTTAATTTTAACTTAGTAATGGAATTATAAGTATTACTATAGAGTAAAAACTTCGCAATATATGCATATTTTTCAAAGTAAATTATTTTATGTAATAAACCAAATCAATTGACTCTATTTACACAATGTGAATTTGGTATAGATTATGTTAATATATGGAAAAGCAAATTAACAAAAATGTAGAAGTGAAAGTTTTGTTTTCTTTTAGCTTTACACATATTTTTATATAGCAGTTACCACTTTAAATAATTTCACTTGAGTAGGGACCAAACCAACAACCACTGCATATACAGCCAAATGCTATCCAAAAATAGTTTAATGAGTTTTAACTTATAATTTATAGATGAAGTATGTTCATTCTGAA
This sequence comes from Heliconius numata, assembly GCA_016802625.1. NCBI lineage: Eukaryota > Metazoa > Arthropoda > Insecta > Lepidoptera > Nymphalidae > Heliconius > Heliconius numata. The sequence continues at coordinate 41,305 of JAEBDU010013381.1, read as the reverse complement.
TATTAACAAAAAGAATGATAAATGAACAAGTAAGCAATTGCAAATTCCAATATAATAAAACATTCTATCATCAAGAAGCTCTAACGGCGAATAATGGGGCCTGTTTTATAAAAGAATCTAATTTGTTTTTAAATAATTCACTAGTAATAGGCTCTCCAATACTGCACAGTGGATTCCTTACAACATACTTAACATATATTTCTCCATAGATTTTCTTTAACAATTCTCTTACGCCTTGAGCTTGGTTATCAGTGTTCATAACAAATTTAAGCCCTGATGGAGTTTCCAAACAATGAAGTGTATATTTTGATGTTTTGTAATTTAAGAAACCATCTTTTGGATCTAGAGGTGAGATTTTTGCAACAAATGATTTTATGGAAAAAAGCATTCCATACATTAATTTTCCTTCCTGCAAAAGACAAATAGTGACTTATTACAAAGTTATCTGCTATAAAAACTGTTATATACTTTCATACATATTAAATAAGCAATTTAGATCAAATTCACTTAAGAATTTATTTATTAATTATTTTGGTAAATTATCTATCAACCTCCTCTCTAGACATTCCTGCCTGTTTCGTTCTATTCCATTCTCCATAGTATAGTAAGGTACCATAGCGATCAAAAATATATAAATTATAAATCGTCATTATGTGAAATTATTTTTTATTTTGAATTGGGCCAACCAAAAATAAATAGAGCCCTTTCACATTTGAAGTTTATTATTACCTTTGCACTTTGCAGACTTGATGAGGACATTTGCCGTAACGTTTAAGAATGTGTAATGGTTTATTAAATTTGGATAAACTTGTATAAAAAAGGATTATTCATAAACTATTCTTATTAAATAAAAATGCACATATTTAAGAAATATTTTTTTTTGCTTAAATTACTCTACGTTTTTATTATTTTTGTGATTCCAAATTTATTATAAAAATAATTTCAGGTTAAGCTTTAGACGTTTTTATTTATAAATAAATTATTGATAGTTATATCGTGTGTGTTTTTTTTTCATATATATTTAGCTTTATTTACTAAATGATAATAATCCGTAGAATTTCTTTTTTGATATAAAAATTTATATATTCTAATATATTCTCTATGGTCACTTTAAATTTTCAATAGTTTCTGACCCTTATCCTCGGTCTCGACTAATAAAACGATGTTGTTAATATAATATATATTACATAAAACAAAAACACTATAAATAAATTAAATTACGCTTATAATAAAAAAAATATTATATAAAAGTTTATGTACTAGTAAGTGGATGAATTGGTTACAAAATCAATACTTAATTATTTGTAGGTTATATTCTTACCTAATACTTATTCGCAGTAATTATAAATCAATAAAAAATGGATGAATATTCGAGAGAACCTTGTCCATGGCGTATATTGGATGATGCTGGCGGTGCGTTTTTAATGGGAGCCATCGGTGGAGGTATTTTTCATTCAATCAAAGGTTTTCGGAATGCCCCAGTCGGATTCAACAGGAAAATGGTACGATCTTCAATCTGTATTGGTTATAAATATATATTAATTGCTATAATTACTCAAGATAAACATTAAGAAGAAGAAAACATTAGAAAGTATATTTGATATTACAATTAAGTAATTGTTTTTTTTATACTTTCAATACAATTATTAAAGTAAGTACCTAATTGAACGCATAAAGACCTTTATATAGCAGAAATGTATATTTTCATTTTTTCCCTCTATTGTCTAGTGGATAATAGAGTGTCTTGTCCCTCTGCACACCCTGTTGTGTGCGGGATACAGCATGAAACTGATTTATTTACTTATAATTTTTAATAATTTTTATTTAAATTATTATAGTTGGGCAGCTTAGCAGCAATAAAAGAAAGATCACCCATAGTGGGTGGTAATTTTGCTGTTTGGGGATGTATGTTTTCTACAATTGATTGCTCACTAGTTTATTTGAGACAAAAAGAAGATCCATGGAACTCCATTAGTAGTGGAGCAATTACAGCAGGGATTTTAGCGGCTAGAAATGGTAATTTTAATAAGATCATATTTATATATTTTATTATTATACAGTGGTATAGTGTCTTATTGTATACATATTAATAATGGGTCCTCACTCGGTAGAATATCCTAGCCTTAATATTTAGACAGAAAACTTAAGTGTAGCATTTGAGGCTGTTGTGGGGCAGGTGCACAAGTGCATGACTAAACATGATGATTGTGGGTTCAATTCCCACTTGGGGAAATGACATTAAATATTTTCATTTTTTCACTATAGTAACAAGCATGGCATTGAGTTACACTACTCAACACCAATACTTAAAGTATTCAGCAAAATATAGGAGATGAGGCTAAATGGGAATAGTGTCTCCTCTGCCTACCTTGCTATGTACAGGGAAAAGAAAATTCTTCCTGTTATTCTACATACAATGGTCTTAAATAGATAAAAGTTTCATACTTTTTAACACTAGGAGCTTTTTGCTAACAGTATTCATGAATCTCTAATAAGTTTTGAAAGGACAGGAAACCTAGTGTTATTCCTAGAACATTGTTTCAGTAAAAATATTTTTTAATTATCTCTTTATATACATTAAATAATTATAATACAAGATTGTTGAATCAATCTATATTTTATATATTTTTTTTGTAAAGTTACCTAACTAATTATAGATTAAATTAGCTTTTAATATGTAATTTACAGATTATAAATCTTGTTCCAGGTGCCAAAGCCATGGCAGGTAGTGCATTAGTGGGTGGTATCCTCTTAGCTCTAATAGAAGGTGTAGGTATAATGTTCACTAGATTATCCTCCGAGCAGTTTAAACCCCAACAACCTATATTCGAAGATCCTTCAGTTTTAGGACAAAGTCAAGGACAGGGACAGAATTTTCAGTAAATATGATTGATATGTAGAATAAAACAAAATTGTGCAGTTATTTAAGCAATTGTGTGAGATCTGATGCAATAATTGCAATTAGTATGAAAATTCTACATTCATATATGTATTTTATAAATTTTGTTTTTGGTTTCATTTAATCAGTAATTTAAATTTTCTTGTTGAATTTATCTATTTGAGAATAGATGATTTCTAATATTGATTTAGTAGTTACTTTTCAAAGTTATAGCTGAATAGTCCATGACAAAGGTTATCATTGTAGCGTCATACTCATTATGGAACTACTGAGTTGTAATTAAATTGATAAATTAGAAATTAAGACCATTGTGGTACAGTGGAGCAGAAGCCACAATTGTAAACACAATGGTCGTAAGTTTGACTCCCACTTGGGGCAATGAATTGTTTTCATTTTCCCCTTTGGTAGATTGGGCGAGTGTGTTTCACTAGAACAGAGACCGTAGCTAGGTGTCAAAAAATGGGAAAACTGCCTACCAAGCCACATGCAAAAAAATTATGAAAGTAAAATAAGAAAAAAAAATATAGAAATTCATATGATTTTGATAGTATATAAACAAATTCATATTATATAAATCAAAATTATCTTTTTTATTATTAAAACTATAATTTTTATAATGTGTAAAGTTCAAGCTGTATTTTATTTATATATACCAAAATATTTTAACAACTGTTAACATTACCTTATATATAACATTTTGGCAGCATTATTATTTTTTCTCATTTTTAATATAGCTGTACAATTTTGTATTAACAAGTCTTGCCAATCGGCAAAACCTATACAAAATAACAACCCCCCACCCATCATTTTTGAGTGAATTATTTGCATCTGTGATATTTTCAGTTACATACTGTTTGCTTATAATTGCACTTGACAATGTAAAAAAATAATTTTCAATATTTATATGTATATTATAATTTGTTTCAGCCATTTTTCACATACAACATATTTATTTGTTCCCCTTGATGTTGTTTTGTGATTTTTTTTATGGAATAGATAAATATCTTTTAGGAGATTTATTAATTCATTCTTCTATTAGATTGCTTATCAAATTTTCAAGTTGTTGATTATATTATTTTGGTTGAAATAAATTCTAATATAAAGTTTTAAAATGGATACCAATAAATATTTATAAAAAGTGGTTTTAGTTTTTTATTTTACAATTATTCCTAATTCCTATTATTTACATGTTTTTTGGTGAAAACAATGTGACTAAGTGAAATATCAATATTCAAAAGTTATTTTTGACCGAGATTCATTTTTTTAAAAATATCTTCTATAAATATTGAGGACATTGTGGTGCAGTGGGATAGAATCTATACACTCAATGTAGTCTGATCCCTTTTTAGACCATAAATTATTTCCTATTCCTTGCTCTAAGAGGCTGTATAGCATTGGGCTCCAATATATAGTGCACATGGTGTAAAAGTGGAGTATGAAGTATTTAGTCACTATGTTGAAAAGAAATATGTGAAGCAAAAAGAATTATCTCTTTATTTTAATTTAGGCCTAAAATAAATTTATATTTAATAATTATTAAGTGGTAAAATAAATGTTGATTTCTTATGTGCTATAATTAAAGTTGTAAATTAGGGGGCTTATTTTCTACAGCATTCTCTCCCATTTTTCTTATATCTTTTATTATAAGTGCTAATGCTTCAGGTTCAACTCCTAGTTCACAAAGCCTTATGCATATTGTTAATGATTCTGTATCTAGTCCTGTATTGAGTAGTTGAGATATTTGATATAATAATTGAAAAGTTTCACGAGCTTGTCCAATCTGTGCGTTTTTCTCTGAAGTCATTTTGAATCACTGTAAATAAGAAGGGTAACATCACTAATAAAATAAAAATATTGCTTTGACTAAAGGTTGTGTAAAATGCTCACATTTTTTATATAAATTTATCACTTACAAGGTTGAAGAAATAGGTACTATTAACTATAACTCTTATTTTTATTTTCCAATTAAATTTCATAGGAACTTACGAAGATTTTGTTAGCCGAAGCGAATGTCAAATATTAAATTCATATAATTTAACGTCAATTTATTTACAAGGCTGTTTTCACAGACTATCAAAAACTTCAAGAAGTATGTCAGTTGGTAAAAGTATAATACAGATTGAAGTATTTAAAAGTTTTCCGAATATATTATCAACGTAATTTATCGAATATTATTTAGATGACTTTAATTGTAATGAGTGGAAATTTAAGTAAGTTATAATATATGTATTGATAAAAAAACTTGGAACCACGAAATCGTTTAATCTTTTCATATTAATAATTGACATTCGAAAACGACGATGAGCTATTCAATAAACATAATGTTGGTGAAATAATAAATACTTCTCTGGAAGTCACAAATGGGACAAACCTAAAGTAATAAATATTAAGGATTATATCATTATATTAGGATTGTCGCAGTTCTTAGCCAGCTTAAACTCATAAGTGGTTTATGGTTAACTAGTTTTCTCCGTAATTAACTGGTTTTCTCTAAAGTCGGCATACGGATGATAATTTTACGCGATAAAATTGATAATAAATGGCATATTTTTATGAATTTAATGGTATTATTATCAATTAAATACCATATAAATAGACACATTGAATTAAAAAAAAAATAACAAATGTTTATGTTGATCGTGCCTCTCTATTGATTGTATCGCACTCTCGCTTGCTCGCAGGCGACAGGCGGAACGTGACAATGAATCATGCTTTTTCGTGCGTGCAGCCGGCGTTTATCGATTTATAAGACGTCATCACGTTAAAAATGTTAAACTGACTGACTTACTAATTGATTTGGTTAAGTCAATTGTAGTTCAATATTTATAAATTATTATGATAACTACTTACCTACATCTAAATCGTGTGATTACAGTATCACGACGAACGACGACGACGAATGTAAAATAATATTTTTTGTGAAGTAGGTACTACAGACGCCTAGTAAACACCACATCTACCTATCTTTGAATTGTAACTAACAAAAGCTATACATGCCAAGTTACATTATCATCACCATCGTCTAAACTAAGACCTCTAAAATGGCACGCCACGAGTTTGATTTTCTGCTCTTCACTTTGTTGCCAACAACTTTATGTATGTGGGGTATCAAGTTTAACAAAACGTAACTTCTCAAATATTCAAACATTTACTATGATTCCTATCGATTGATGCTCATTAAAAAAACTTTTCCGGCATCTAACAATTTATTCATGAGACAAATTATCCACAAATTGAAAGTTACGCGGGAAAGTTGAGAATTTCTGAGCGCTTTCAACCATTTTCTATTTTTAAATCCCCACGTCTGCACTCCTGAAATAGATAGATGAAGTTTCGGGTGTTACTTGTGCGTTGCTTGCAGTTTTAAAAGTAAATCTAATATTGTGATAATTTATAAAAAGTATTTACATTTACAAGATAATTTAATATGGTAAGTGTTTATAAATAATTATACAACCTTAGCGGCTTAATATTTATATTACAAATGCCATGAATAATATTAAAAATAAATCTGTCACGTCATGTCGGTAAATTTAATACACGTGCGTAAAATGTAAAAGTACAACGTATTTGATGGAATATAATGAATATTCGATTAAAGCGTAACACTTAGGTACTACGATATTAGGGAATATTAAGAATATGAGATCTATATGGACGAGAGTTGTGGGTTCGGGCTATGTTAAGGTAACAAAAGAGTTAGAAAAGTATTTACCTACTAGTAAATAAAAAAATATGTTTATAATTGATTACACATGCTAATAAAATAAATGCTTTTCAATAGAATTAAATATCCAACAAAATATTAAAATAAATTAAAACAAAAAAAATTAAATAGACCATACCAAGTCTTTCAACGTACCTACATGAGTGTCACTTAAGAATGCTTGATTCTTTCTTTGTTTGTATCGACCACAGACTTAAATATTTGATATTAATTTCAGTTTGGTACCTTCACGTGATCTCAAGATAAGTAGTCTTGACAGACAAACAGACGGACAACTAAGTGGTCCTATAAAAGTTCGGTTTTTAACTTTTGAGGTACGGAAAATAGACTGAAAGTAGAAAATGGAGTGACTTATTCTAGTAATATGTTAACTACATTAATATATTTGGTTCGTCTTGCATGAAAAAATATTCTTCATTTAGTTCAGTTTAGATCTTAATTAAATTATTTGATTACCTGGCGCGTAAACAAACAGATAATATATTAAGAAATATTTATTTTTGACTATTGAGTATTGACTAACACCGTGCATGATGGTCCTTCTAGCAAAATATGTCGGTGCATGATAGGTTTAATATTATAATTTATTAGTAGCATATACAAAAACGGAACCTAGCTTGATTTAAGCGCGTAGTAGTAGTTGGCTGTAAACTTGGTGGGATTATTAAAACTAAATTATTTGATACTTTTCCTCTGGTAATATAAAAAAGGTGTTGGGTGGTGTGGGAAACTAAAAATAAATTAATAAAGTACAAGTTATCATACAAATTGTTTATACATTACGCTTAATGCACGGAGAGATAAAGAGCAATGAATATTCCATTTCTCGTTTAAACGTTGTTTCGCGGCAAAATTTAATATGCGTATTCCCTAAAGACAATTTATTATTGTATTGGTTCCACACGTACAGTAATGTGGGTTAAGTGTGCGCAGCGAGTGTTCAAACTGCACAGCGTCCCCCCTCTTCAGTACCTCACGCGGCGTCATGCCAAGTGCTCGTGTCAATTCGATGAACTGTGCGCTATTTTACATTCACAGGTAAGTGAAGATTTTTACTTAAATACTTACGAAATTTTGTCACATTCATTATCTATTATAATCATGTAATTTTTTTTAAAACACGTCATTTGTTATCGAGCGCTTATGAATACCTCCTAAACAAATTGTCAGTGTTGATATTGTATGATAATACTGTTTCAGAGGCTTGGATTCAATGTGCGTCTAAGTGTACGCATGCGTACAGTTGCCCCACCTTGCATACTTAGTTATTTTCTAATTTATACTTCTTTTGGCGCGTTAGGGAAAAATGATGAGAGTCAATTTATACCATAGCGCATCGTTGCATTTGGAGGTTATAATGACAAACTTCACATTCTATAACGTCACACAAATATGAACTTTAACTTTATAATAAAAAGGTTAAATTTTGCTCACAAAAATAATATTAATTGATTTTATATTAATATGAACATCGTATATTTTTTTAATATAATGTGGGCTTCTCCCAGTAGCTCCAATTAATTTATTTAATATTTCATTCTTTATTTATACAAAATTTATTGAATCATTATATTAATATCAAAATTTATAATGTCATATAATAGTTATATTCAAATATAAAACACATAACTTACAAATCAGCGGGATCGGTTAAAACAATAAATAATCTGCAAGGCAAGTCCTACCTGCGGCGCGTGACGTCATGTTGGGTCATCCAGAGCTGGCCGCGAGATACAAATTTCCAGCTAGTAACTACTGACTAGTGTACTAAAGTAAGTGTAGTAAGTCGTAAATACCCTCGGGGATCCCTTATCACTTGCTTTACTATCGGTCACTACATCACGTACCTACTTACCTTATTTTTATTTCTTTTTTCTTTTTTTTTCTTACATGAGGTTAATGCTGTTAGCTCTATTGGCTTAGCTCTCGTAGCTTTCTTTCTGATATATGTACACTCTTACTCTTTCTGTATTATTTATAAACTGTGTGTGGATTATCTTTCTGTTTTTTCTTGTATATGTGACTTTCGTTAAACATTTTGTAATGTGAAAGTCCTGATTAATCTGATTATCATTATTACTAATCGTCTACAAACTTTAGTAATCCCCACACGCTACTAAAATAATATTTGTAAAAATCGATTTTATTAAAGATAAATAACCGATATGTACGAATATGTCATTATAATACAATGTAGGTACATGGTTTTCAATAATAGAACTAATAGATTCATGTAACAATTAATTTGATTAAAATCAAATTAAATAATATGAAAAAAAGTACTATTTTACGTTTGACTGGTATCAAAATAGTATCAAAATAAAATATTTAAGACCATAATTAAATAATTAAACGACCACGTTATAGTTTCAAAAAATCGAAATCGATAACAAACCAGAAAAAATGTTACAAATATATATTTTTTATTTCAGTAATAATTTAAAATACTTTATTTTTAATTCATCACTAAATTTCAATTAAATTTTTAATATTTTTATTTTGAATAATTTAGTAAATAATAATTTATAAATATTTATTAATTTAATCACGCCTATATCTGTAGCAAGTATAAAGAAACAATCGATAATTCTGTTGTATATGAATAATGTACAATTTTGAAGATCTTCCGCCAAAGAAGTATAACTTTTTTACTTATAATTTTTCATTCTCTTTATACATACATATATTATTTTTTGATTCAGAGGTCAAGCAAACATTGGAAATGCCTCGAAAATACCAAAGAAAAGCTCCGGACAGAATGATGGTCACGGAAGAACAGTTAGAAACCGCCAAATTATTAATCTCGAAGGGTGCCAGTAAACGTAAAGCTGCATCTCAAGTCGGGATCACGGAGAGTACTCTGCGCAAACGCTTGAAAATTGGTAAAGTAGCCAAAAGTTTGGGCAGATTTTCTACCACCTTCAACGCTGAACAAGAAAATGATATATACAAATATATTAAAGGATGTGAACATTTTAAAAACAATCTCACCATGCAGAACATCCAGAAGTTCCTATATGAATATGCTGAAATAAATAAGATTACGCACAGATTCAACACAACTACAAAAGTAGCTGGACGAGAATTTGTATATAGGTTTCTAAAACGGTTTCCTGGATTGAAATTACAAAAGCCAGACGAAACTACCACTGCCATTGATTTCAACTTGATATTACATGAAGTTAGTTTTGTTTTAAGATTATTATATATTATTTATATAATTATACAAGATTTCTTTTATTTAAGTAACAATATTGTTTCTTTTTTTGTGTCTACTTGAAAAAAATAGCTCCAAATGTTTGTGACACGCCAACTTTAGGGCAGCCACGACTCATGGACCGTATCAAACCATAAATGTAAGAAATCACAATTCTGAAATCGCTGTGTTTTTATGTATCAAAATATTGCATTCCTGCAACATATTTATTACTCGATAAAAAAATCTTAGTGCCAAATTTAGGTTCTTAGATTTTATAACATGATTACTTAGTAACAGTAATAAACGCTACTGTTTGTTCAACTTTTAATTTAATGGATTTTCACTCTGGCCCTGGTAGACGAATAACAGCCTTGAGTCCCGTCACTCAACACACAATGTATCGAAAATTTGTCACAAATTGAGGAATGGAGTGTCTTAACACTAGGTCCTCTCTATCTACTCTGATATGCAGGAAAACGCGGGAAGTTGCTTTTTTAAGAAAATAAACAAAATTACATTTACATCATACCTGTAATATAAGTTATGAGAAAACTTTCTAAAGTGTGTTATTAGTTTTTCAATATATATTGGATTGCAGGCCGACCCAGCGCTTGTTCCATCGGGCGGGGGCGAGGGTTCCCTCGAGACGAAACCGGCTGAAAATATTTGCGAAGATGCCAAATCTGTAATAATTTATATTGTATAATATTATACTTAATGTTTATCTGTATTTGTGAAGAGATTTAATCTAATTTTTGTGTTTCCAAAAGTAAATTATAATACTTGGAAAGTACCTAATAACTGCTATTTCGTTGCAAAAAGTACAAATCATTAATTTTAATATATATTTTTATAGACAATTTGTTAGTAAGATGAATATTTTATTATAAAATACTTTTAGTTGAAGCCAATTACTTAATTATAGAGTGAGGGTTTCCACACAGACTCGCCAACAATATTTGTCATCTACAGTTATGAGGCTTAAAGCCGTCGTGGCGCAGCGGCACTGATTGTGAACGCAACGGTCGTGTGTTCGATTCTCACTCGGTGGAAAGATTACAAGCCGAAAGCGCAGCGTTGCGTTCTATTATTCAACACACAATGTCTCCAAATTTGGTCGGAATGTGATTGTATGAAACGGAATGTCTTAATATTAGGGTCGTGTCGTCCTGTCTACACTGCTTCATATGCGGGATGCAGCGTGAAGCTAAAATAAATCATTAATATTTTTTCTTTTAGTTAGTTATCATTTAAGTATGTCATTTATTTACAAATAATTTAATAGTTTTTTCTTTCAAAATTAAGGAAGAAGTGAACCCTGAAGAGATTTTGCAACAAGAACAGATTAAGCAAGAAATAAAAGAAGAACCTCTTGAAAACAGTCTGCCTAATTCACCTGAATCAGTTGGAGAAACTCCAATAGATCCATTACAAATAGAAAATTCAGAAATAGTACCTAAGGTAGAAGAGTTGAAAGAAGAGCCGAAAGATTCAGAAATAGTAGAAGAAAGTAAACCAAATGAATCTGCTAGTTCAGTAAGTATTTTTTATTCTTTTATACAAAACAGTTGAGGTCGTCGTGGCAAGGGTGTGACTGTAACGTGACGTTCGATCCTCACTTGAGGGAATGAATCATTATTTCTTAATGTTTTCATTTCTTTGCTTTGGTACCAAGACAAAAGTCCGGCGGTGAGTTCCGTCACCCAACACGCAAAGCTGCAATGATAAAACAATTACAGCTTTATGGGCAAAAATATTTTTTTTAAAGCATTTCGGCTGAATGTTGAGAATCTTTATCGAAGTTTTAGAGCTCACTTCAAGAGCCGTTTAGATAGTACTAAATATTTTTATCGGATCAAAAGTTTGTAAGTTTAAAGCCTTCTTTAAAAGTTTTTTGAGTTTTGAACTACGCTGTACTTAGCGCATGATAAGTATTCAAATATTTATAGGGATTGGAAATTGAGATGATATGCTGAGAACTAAAAAACAAGTACTTTACAAGCTTAGAGATCAGCAGGTGAATTTTAAAATAAAAAAAAACAGTTAATTTAAAATGACAATAACTAAAGTAATTCTTTAACTCGGCTTTATAAACGTTTTTTTTTTCAGAAAATATTATTTAAAAAAGCTGATTCTTTAAATATTATAGATAACGTGTGATAATAATTTTAGGGAAATTGGCAAGAAAGAGAACAAGAGCTTCTGAAGAAAATCGAAGACTTGGAAAAAGTCAAAACCGAAAGGAGCGAAGATGGCCTCAAGTTGGAATTAAAAGTGAGTCATATTATAATTAATTATATTTAATTATAATTAACGATACGTGGGATTAATATTGTGCAAAAAATAATTGCACTAGACATACAAAGCTTCTAAAAAAATTGTAATTATTATTTAAAGTTATTAATAAGGAGACCAGTCATGGCGCAGAGGCACAAGGGTGCGATTGCAAAAGCGACTGGTGGGTTCGAGTCCCACTCCAGGAAATTAAATATTTTCTACTAAAAAATGACTATCAGATACAAATTTATATATTTATTTAATTGAAAACAAAATACGTGCATTAAACGATATAAAACATTTGTTTTTTACTCGTAGGTACGTGAAGAAGAAATTGATTTACTCAAAGCTCGTGTGAAGAATTTAGAAACTGAACTGCAAGCGGCGCTCTCTAAGCCCGGCGCAAAAAACCAGGACATGATTGAGAAGATCAAACAACAACATGAGGAGGTAATAACTGTTGAGTGACGGAACTCAACGCCGCGGTTCATCTAACGGAGCGAGGAAATTAAAATAAATGTAATCAATTCTCTGAGTGGGTTTCAAACCCACAACCATCGCGTTTACAGTTCGACTGCATTGTACTGTTCCACTGCATTACCACGGCCTCTATTATAATAAAATCAATATAAAAAAAATACACTTAATATTATTTGAAATATACAAAAGAGATTCGTGAAACTAACAAATATATTCTTTTATATTTCAGTTGCTAAGCAAAGCTCGTGGCATGATATTTGATAAAACCAAAATGGTCAAGAACCAGGAGCTCCAAATAGAAGCGTTGACGACTCAAGTGCAGTCGTTGAAGGACATTAATCTTATTACAAAGGATTTACTTGAGATTAGAAACTCTGAAGTGAAAGCTATGGAAGTAAGTATATATAAAAATGTATATAATATATGTATATAAAAATGTTTTATTTCAGCTTCATGCTGTATCCTAGCACTAGCAGGGTAAGCAGAGGGAACCTGGTAATCTAGTGTTCAGATTTTCCTTTTTCATTACGACACTTTCGTTCTCTACTTTCCGCCGAATTCTGAAGGCATTGAGTGTTAAGGGGCGGACTGAACAGGAAATGAACATTCTAAATATTTAATTTTCTCAACTGGGGACAGAACCTACAACCTATCTCGTCGGCAGTATCTACACTTGCGTCTGGACTCAAATCAATAAATATTATTGAAATTTGTAATATCTTCGATGATGTATTTTTTTTTTTATTTTATAATTTAAATATTTATTTCAGGATCGTTTCCAAGCCATGGAGTCGAGGTTCAAAGCGGAGAAGGAAAGATACGACCTCGTATTGAAACGCGCACAAACCAGCAACAATATAAATGATGACTTACGTAAGGAATACGAAACTCAACTCGCCATATTTAAGGTATTTTTTAAAAGCTTTTATTTAACTTGCAATGTATGTATGTGGGTTCGAGTGAAATCTTTGAGCTCAATTTTGAAGTAGATATCTTCAACCGATTGGGCGTTGAATTCCGGCGCTTAACACATAATGTGAAAGTGGAGAATGTGGAGATATCTTAATCGGAACGTAGTGTCTTAACATTAGGCTCCCAGGCTCCCTCTATCTATCCTGCTTGAAGCAAAAAAAGAAATCTTTTAAACAATAGTGTACGATAATAACGTACGATTTTTTCTAAATGCGTCACAATCATTTCAAGCATAAAATATTATTATGTATCTTATATAATTTTAATTAACAACGGTTTATTTATGACTCTAATTTTTTGTGTAATTCAACAATGTATATATTTTTTATTATTTTATCATTTATTTTTCTGGAAATAAAAATATACGACGGAATTATTTCTCTAAAATGGTTTTGTTTTTAAATTATACCTATATATTTTTTTTATTTGATGCCATATCGCGTGGTAATTAAAAATATGTGATTTTCTATATTTAAAAAAAAATGTGCATACGACATTAAAATACAAACGGACAATAAAATAATGTCGTCGTGGTGTAGTGGCGCAGTGTGTCGGTTGTGAGTTCGATTCCCACTCAGAGTAATGAATTATTTTACATTTTCATTTCTACACCTTAGTAACGAGGCAAAACGCGACGTGCGCGCGAAGTGCGGCAACTCAATACGCAATGACTAGAGAATTCGGCGAAAGGTGGGGAACAGAAGTGGCGCTTAATAGGAACATAGTATCTTAACAATAGGTTTGTAGGTTCCCCTTTCACGCCATATGTTCCATGTAGCGCGAAAAAAAAAGAAGCACTTAATTCAAGAAGTGCAAGTTAACATTTTTTACGATATTTCTTATACTTTTAACTTATAACGTTTTTTTATTATTTTAGGAATTAAGAGAAAAATACGAGTTAAGAGTTCAGGCGCTAGTGGCTGAAAATAACCGGCTCAAGGAGTCTTTGCAAGGAGGGACATCAGGATAAATGATTTTTATAATCATGATACATACTATGTAAAATTTGTGCCTTTTTAATATAAATAAAATTATTATAATATAGTTATTTGTGTTTTTTTTGTTTAATATTAACAAGATATGTTTTCCAATACTCGGGAGTAAATCCGTGGTCCAGAGGCCAGTCGTGGTGCAGGGGCATTAGCGTGTCATTGCTACTACTTGTAAACGCGACAGGTTGTGGGTTCGACCACCTCTCGAGGAAATGAAATATTTAATATTTTCATATTTTCTCTCTGGCAAAACGCGGTGTAGAGCTCCGTCACATAACGGCGGAAAGTGGGAAACGGAGTGTCTTAACACTAGGCTTTCTCTACCTACCCTGCTACATGCGGAATACATCGTGAAGCTGAAGATAAAAAAAACTATGGTGCACCACTTCAGCCGTCAATCGTTGTTTGACTGATATACTACTTGAGATAGGTTTGAAATCAGTCTACTAAACAAAATAAAATGTAATATTATAAACAGTTAAAATTAATATTGGAAAACTATAGTAGTTTTCCATGAAATTCTAATATTATTATTTATAGTTTCAATCTCCATCTGAAAACAAACACTAGTTAGAGCACGTAAAACTACTTATTGTTTCTGTCATTTGCCTATAATTTAAATTTGCACCGACTTCACACCTCTTAATATAATAAGGTTATAAGAAGTAGTCTTAATTAAATGTTGATTTAATAATTTATTTATATAAAATCTTTTTAGTTGTTGAAGTTGATTCTTTTTAACGTAATTTTCTTTAATTTTTTTATTAATCTTGTAAAATATACCTAAATTTCCCATCTTAATTTATAACACATATAAAGAATTACATGCCTTGTCAGATATAAATTGTATACATGTAAAAACGTTACGTAACGTTACTTATGTAATTTTTATTTAAATGATTTTAATAAAAATATGAATATATTATGTATATGATTATAAGAATTAGTCTGTTTGTCTAGTTTTTTCTCTCGAGAAACCGTGGAAGAAACGTACCAATTTAAAATTAATATTAAATACAAACTTAAGTGTCTCTTTATTTTTAAGCTACTATACGAGTATTATAATCTAAGAATATAATAACTAGCGCACGCGCCCAACTTCGCCTGCTGCTATTTGCACTTGAGTAGGAAGGCAGACTCTGGCAACAGCCGGGATTAATGCCAGGAAGAAGAACAATCTAAGGATATAATTAAACTGTGAAATATACAATTCTGTAAAAACATAAACTAAAATAAAATCCTTCTTTCAGGGAATAGACATAATCAAAATATTTGGATTTCAATGAACTTTTTTATTATCTAGTTCTTAGGTCTCGATAACTCTCAGTTTTAGCCAAAATTGTTTAAAATGTGCAAAAGGAAATTACTCAAGTAGTATAACGTGGAAGTAGCAAGCATATTCATAAACTCTTCGCAAACAAATATGCGGGCAGCTACTAGTTTCATATATACATATACGTAGTCATTGCAACCAGAACAATAAATAAAAATATAAATTCTTATATATTATAAGGATAATGTTTATTACTTCATTATTTTCATCGCTATTGGGAGGGTTGGTGTACAAAGCTGAGATTTAATATTAAATTCTATAAAAGATTAATAAAATTGTCTAACATACGGTAAGTATTGAAATCTTATAATCTAAGCATGTACGAGTAAGCTAATCAGTCTGTTTGGTTAAACGTGAGAATGTTTTAATTTCCAGGTGCGTTAAAAATATAAGGATGACTTTGGGTTCTATATTATTGTTTTCGCTCTGGTTGTTCTTGTCACCAGTGCCAATACTTGGCTCGATAGCAACACAAGTATACGACTCCTTTACCGGCAGCATCATGTCTCAGCGGGTGTATGAAGAACATGTGAAGCTAAATAGATCTTTGTAAGTACAACTGTTTTACTTTAAATATAGAAAGTAAGGTATAGAGGTAAGGTTGTACCTTTTATCTTGAGAACTACAAATGCACGCACATGCGTGTTAAGAATAAGGAACCTATCGTACCATAAAAGTTCTTAACCTAACCTAACTGGCAATTAAAAACCGCTAAATCTGTAGCTCGAATATAGGAGAATAGAATAACAGATCACGGTCTATTTACTTTACACATTGCTGGTGGAATAGCAGGTGCTTTATATTATTGCTGGGAATTTTATCCATTGCCTAGATAAAGTATATAATGGGTAATAATATTCATAATATTTCATACAATGCCTGGATGCTCCAGGATTTGTATACATTGATTTTCTTTAATGTTTTAGTTGGTGTGCCAATGAGATAGCACCGTGTGACCCGTTGGAAGGGAGACGAGTGGATGGTACTTGTAATAATTTGAGATTTCCAAGTCGCGGTGCAACGCATACACCCACTTATAACATATTGCCGCCGGTATATGACAAAGGTATCTTTTAATTTTTATATTCTTCATCACATTTTGTTTTATTATATTAGAAGGAATATTTATATAAATATGATTCAAGTTGAATATTAATATGCACAATAAAATTCCAGTATAACGCAAGTATTAATTTTTTTCCAGATTTCCAACTAAGGAAGGCTAAAAACGGTGAAGAGCTGCCCTTAAGTAGGAAGGTCCGTACCACGCTGCTGTCAGAAGGACGCATGCCGGATACCGAGTTCACGCACCTCGTCACCTACTTCTCCGTCTTCGTGGCTGGTGATGTACATTCCTTTCACGACACTAGTAAGTTTACGTGGAAAGAAGGGTAATATAGAATGCAATTGTCATTAATTTCGTTTTCTTGCGCGGTGTTGAGTTCCACCTTCAATACTCAATGTCTCGAAAATTGGGCGAGCAATTATTATTTCATTTACTGTGTCGTACAGTATTGATATAAATAAATATACAGGGTGGAATTGTCAGCGCCACTTTAAATGAAACCACAGTTTTAACTACTCTATAAAAGCCTAATATAATTCGGAAAAAAAATAATTCTCAAAAATGAAAAAGTTTTTTTTTCAAACAAAATAAATAATAAAATTATCGTTTTAAAATAAAACGCCATTTGTAAAGTATAACATAGGCACGCACACACTTACCTGTCAAAGCAGCAACGTCGCGTACGTATGTGTGCGTGACACAAATACAGGTATGGATAAAAATCGTGAAATGAAAAAAAAATCCTACGTCCAAACCGTTGAGGTGCCTTGATTATTTTTTTTAATTCTGGGTTTGAAATATTTTACCCTATATGCAGTTTCAGTTAAAGAAGCGCTGCCTCTTCCACCCTGTATATTTTTAAATATCTGTCCATAGTTAACTATATATACTGGACCAAACACTGCTGTGAAGAAAAAGGGAAGACGGATCCTCAATGCGCTAGCATCGTAATACCGGAGGACGATCCAGTACATCGCTTCACTGGAGAACGTTGTCTTAACTTAACAACGCCTTGGACTTTTCAGTCTCTAGGATGTGCGATGAAAAATACTAGGCCGGAAAGAGTAAGTTCTTTTTTATAAATTCTTTTTTGCATCTTGGTCGATAAAATAAAATTAATCCTCTACTTTTACTTTTACTTCTTGCTTTTCAACAGTATAAAATTTTAAATAGTATTGATACTAAACCTCAAAAAAAAGTTACTCATTTTCCTTAAAAGCATTTTTTTTATCATTTTTGGGAATAAAAAAATATTAATTGTATTAGGTTTTTATAGAGTAGTTAAAACTGCGGTATCATTTAAAGTGGTGCTGACAAAAACACTCTGTATAATAATTGTTAATTTTCAAAACAGATTGTATCAGCAACGCCATTTTTCGATTTGTCGCAATTATATGGTAGCGACAATAATAACCTAAAAACAAAAGTGAGATTGTTCAAAGATGGTTTACTGAAGTTTGAGACGGTAGAAGGGAGTATGTGGCCGCCGACGCACGGTTTGGATGCTAGTAATGCAGTTTGTCATGAAAACGTGGCACCAAAGGAAACTAGATGCCATGATACAGGTAAATATAAGTGTTTTTTCTCTACATCAACAAACCCCAAGAGGACAATCGTGATGACGTAACGTTTAAACGCGATTGGTTGTGGGTTCGATCCCCACTTGAGGAAATTAAATATTTCATTTCTTCGTTGTGATGTCAAGTCAATGGAATATCTTAACACTAGGTTCCTCTACTAATTATCGCAAGTTTCTTAATATTAATTAAATAGAAATTAAAAAAAATGTAAAAGTTAAATTGAAAAAAGGTCAGGAACTTACCGTAAGTTATTTATACAAGGTTTCAACAGCAACAACAGCATATTGGGTGCCAACCTGTTCACAATCTGGATATGGCGTCACCACAACCACGTGGCGAGTCAGCTCGCGCGCCTCAACCCGTGCTGGGGGGACGAGCAGCTGTTCCACACCGCGAGGGACATCAACATCGCTGTTG
Source organism: Heliconius numata (assembly GCA_016802625.1). Lineage (NCBI taxonomy): Eukaryota > Metazoa > Arthropoda > Insecta > Lepidoptera > Nymphalidae > Heliconius > Heliconius numata. The sequence goes on along the minus strand of JAEBDU010013381.1, from coordinate 22,363 downwards.
TGACACAGATATTCTATTATGAACTCAACGCTTTGTTATTAGGTAAGTTATTATTACATGTATTTTTATAAGTACATTTTGTGTACATGTATTTTTTTAAAAATACATACATGGATGTTACTCTTATTGTCCTACGTCTCGGAAAATATAGGTGTTTTTTAAAACCAACCTGTAAATAAAAAAAAATTCTAGGGGAAGAAAATCTACATGAAGACGGCGTTTTGTCTTCTTCATTTGGTCACAGGGATTTGTATGATGAAAATCTGATGCCTGCAATTGCGTTGGAATACAGTGTAGTGATACGTTGGATGCACACTGTGCAGGAGGGTGTGGCTAAGTAAGCATATATAAGTTCTTTTCATGGTACAATTTAAGTAGTGTAAACTTGAAAACTTTATTAAACCTAGACGTTCAAGTTATAAACAAATATGTGAGCATAATGTAAAATGCTATGTTAAATGTATAAAACTTTCATTTATTTGGAAAAATATATTATATATTAAAACACGAACGTCATTCAGTGTATTAAGTAAATAATTTAGTAGTTTAAGCGAGCGAAGCCGCGATCGAGTCGCTTGTATTTTATATATATTATCTTTAAAAATCGGCTTAATAGTTTTTACTATTGGATTTTGCCAAGCTTTTGGTAACATTTAATGTTGGTTTTATTACAATCGGTTCATAAATATTTGTAAGTTTATTTGTGTGTTTATGTACAAATCTTAGAAATGGCTTAACCGATTCAAATGCAGTTTTCAATATTACACTTCGGAGAATTCACTTAAAATTTTGTATTAGCAGTTAGTTAACATTTAATAGTAGAAGCTTTCACAGTTTACAAGAGGTTTGGTTCGAATTGCGCTACGTTCAATTTGTTGTACATTTACAAAAAAGGTTCTCTCCGTCCTGAATGTGGAATAATAGTATGAAAATACCAAATTTGGCAAAATATATATTATATAGAATTGACTGGAACTATCATTTTATAAATATAAGAGTCTTTAAAATGATAATGCTATTGGAACATGACAGAAATTCAGATTAGGAGATAGGTAAATATTAATCGAAATGTCATTGAACAGGATGTACGACAACCAAGGAAATTACATAAAAAGTAAGAAAATAGTTGACTTAACGTTGAGGACGGGATACTTAGCAGTGGATAAGAACCTACATTATTTGACGCAAGGCGCTTTTAGACAACGCATGGGGAAAATTGATAGCACCATTGATCCTGACGTAAGTTTTTTTTACTGTATCCTGCACGTAGGAGAAAACGCATAGGGAACCTGGGAACCTAGTGTTAAGAAACTCTGTTTAAAAAAAGGCTGTGTAAAATGTTGTAAGCTTTTTTTTTGAACAAATCTTTAGTTGACGTTGCCCAAAACTTTATATTTTTAAAACGTCACTATAATTCTAAAGGTGCGATGTAATGGATGAGTACTTCAACAATTAGGTATTTGTAATTATTAGAAAATATTATATTTGTTTTTGTGGTATTAAATAATCAGTTTAAATTAGTTTAGAACTAATTCAATGAATCATTAAATATAGATCGGATTGGAACCATCTCTGTGCCTACCATGCTTTGTGTAAAGTTAAAAAACCATTTATTCATATGAAATAATTTATTATGATAATATTTTTTATATATTTTTATTACACAATTAGATAGCAGCAAAGGGTTTCCCGTTACAATATATAGTAGACCTGGCTACAAACGATCTTTCTAAAAACCGTCTTTTCGGTGTCGCGCCATACATCGCGTACAGGAAGGCATGTTTCGGAGAGGATATAAGAACGTTTGAAGATTTGGAAATAGCTATAGATCAGGAGGTAAGTGCACGAAACTTTAAAGATAAATCGACACTCTTTTTATTATTAATTCCATCGCATTTCTTTTATTGAAAACTAGGCTATTTAGTAATGATCTACTGTTTTTTTAATTTATCTTGAATCTTGTCATTTATCAGAAAATCGACCTTCTCAAGGAGTTGTACAGCTCTGTGGAGGACATCGAGCTCCTCGCGGGCGTGTGGACGGAACGACCGGTGCGCGGCGCGCGCGTGCCCGCCACCTTCTACTGCCTCGTGGCAGAGCAGCTGCGCCACTTTGCTGCCAGCGACCGCCACTGGTACGAGGCCGCGGACCGCCCCGCCGCCTTCACGCTGCGTACGTACCGTCATTACTACAGCGGCCTTCCTATTCCTCTGCAGCGATCTGTTCCCCATTGTACCTTACCGTATATGTGACTACTGCACTTGCAGGTCAGCTACTGGAGATCAGGAAGGCGACGGTGGCGCGACTGTTATGTGACGTCGGCGATGGCGTTACGAGCATACAGCCTAGAGCATTCCTAGTTCCCGGGCCGGGGTAAATGTGAAAGATGATACTTTCCTCATGTCTTTATTCTTTGTATATTTTTCTTTATTCTGTCCGATTTTATTCTTTGCCATTTGAAATTGAATTGAAATTATTGTAGTGTTTTTCATATAAGATTAATTTATTAAATCTTGAATTTACTATTATATTTTTGTTTCAGAAATGAATTTCGCAGTTGCGACGAAATTGAAAGTATTGATCTGAGTGCTTGGGAAGATCCAAAGTGTGAGGTGTGGCAAAACAAACTGTATAATGTGTTATAATTTCTTAATAAATTATGCACATTGAAATAAATTACAATTAAAATAAGACATATATCTAGAATTATTCATATTCATATTTTACAAAAAAATATTACGTAAAATATTAATAAGTAAAGTTTATTATGTGTAAGAAGCTTTACTTGTTAGTATTTTTTTACAGATACTTTAAATTGTGGTAGTGGCAAACGTAGAATATACTGCGGAATTTTATTATATACATTCACTTATACTCAGATCCATATGTCTATCACTATTTTTACTATGACACTTTATATGTTGTCGAACAACAGAATATTATACTATACAAACTGTGAAGCAACTGTAATAAAGATATTATTTCTTTAAAAATATCTCGCAGAGAATCTCGAGCTCTTTTCTTCATTTTGTGTGAAATTCACCGCGTAATCCAAACTTATAGCGTACTTCCTGTAGACCTACAAGTATGAAATTTAGAACGAAGTAAGATCTTACAATACAAATAAAGGAAAAAATCCAAAAAGTAAAAAAATGTAGATATTTAATAGAAAGTACAAATAATACACTATAAAAAAATAATAAAAAAAACTTTATTATTCGCATCATTAACCTTGCTACTTCTACGAGGCATATCAAATCTGAGATCCGAAGGTGAAAGCCTCAAAGAAGAAGTATAACGGAGCCTCTAGGTTTTTTAAGTGGCAAATTTTTAGAATAAGGTCCGAGTATATCGCAATGGGTGAGAAGTGTCAGAGCTTGGAAATCCCTTTGGAATTCATCAGATTTGGGCGCTCTCAAAAGTCGCACTCGACTTGGGATGACAACGCCGCCAACCATTCCGTGGTCCCAGAACTGAATACCTGCGATTAAGTTCAACCTAAAAGCTATAAGGCGAGCTCTGTCCTCTTTGGACATCCACAAGACGAGCTGGTCAGATGGCATCTCTCGTTTAGTGCTCCGTTCATGTGCTCCTGAGCTGACACCGACATTTTTATTATGCTCACATTGATTAATTTTAATTGATTAATTAAGTCGTAGGTTAAATTAGATTGACATATATTTAACTTAGGTTTAAATTTAATTTATATTTAAATGTACTTAAATATCCTTTTTAACAACTAAGTTAGTTACGTTTAAATAAATTAAATAAATTTGGTTACTTGTTCTATTATTTTATCCTTATTTTGAAATATTTCAAATATTGTTTTGTTGCTGTTACTTTTTGTTTCATTTTGTGCATATGATAACGTTTTGAAGCCACGTTTTGTTTTTTTTATTATTATTTTGCAGATTATACAGGATGAAATTGTCAGCACCACTTTAAATGAAACCACAGTTTTAACTACTCTATAAAAGCCTAATATAATTCAGAAAAAACATAATTCCCAAAAATTAAAAAGTTATTTTTTCAAACAAAATAAATAATAAAATTATCGTTTTAAAATAAAACGCCATTTGTAAAGTATAACATAGGCACGCACACACTTACCTGTCAAAGCGGCAACGTCGCATACGTATGTGTGCGTCACACGAAATACAGGTATGGATAAAAATCGTGAAATGACAAAAAAATCCTACGTCCAAACTGTTGAGGTACCTTGATTATTTTTTTAAATTCTGGGTTTGAAATATTTTACCCTATATGCAGTTTCAGTAAAAGGAGCGCTGCCTCTTCCATCCTGTATATCTCAACTACGTCATGAATGTGCAGAAGTATGTAAATATGTTAATTTATAAACTACATTTTATCATTTTAATATATAGTTATTGCAAGAAAAATAACAAAAAAATTAAGAATAAAAAAATGGTTGATTCTTATATATATGTATAAGGATGATACTAATTATTTCATTTTTCATAACTACGGCAGCGATAAGTGTACAGATTTAATTTCCAACATTTTATAGTCAGTTAGTGTTATCATAAAAATTAAAAGGTTTTTATCTTTTAGTTTTTTTAGTTTATATGAAGTAATAAAAATTTATTTAAATTGATTTTTTCTTTCCAACTGTAAATTATTTGTATAGTCGTCGTGTTGGTGGTAAGATATCATTGATACCTAAGTAAGGTAAGCTCTGAGAATTATGACAGATAAAAATATATAGAGATTATAGTTTTGTTATTATTAAAAATTTATTGATTTTCAGGTAAATTTAGCACTTATTAATACAAGTTTGAATAAAAATGAAGTTTTGGTCTATGCTGTTGCTATCGCAATGGTTGATTTTGTCGCCCGTGCCCATTTTGGGCGCTGTTGCAACACAAGTATACGACTCCTTTACGGGTAACATAGTAACACAAAAGGTATATGAGGAACATGTGAAGTTAAATAGATCTTTGTAAGTAACAGTTGTACTTTAATTTCATAAGTTAATTAATATTACTGTTAGTCGTTTTTATAATATTACTGTTAGTCATCACAAAAAAATTGACTAAAAGAAAAAAACTGAAACTAAGTTTGTAAGAAATTAAATGAATATTAAAGAGCGGAATAAATTTGTATTTTTTTTAAAAATGATTATAATATTTATTTTGTTTTAATAAATAATTTAAAAATGATCTTAGTTGGTGCGTCAGTGAGATTGAACCATGTGACCCGTTGGAAGGCAGACGAGTGGACGGCACTTGTAATAATTTAAAACATCCCAGTCGAGGAGCACCCCACACGCCCACCTATAAAGTCTTGCCGCCGGTATATGATTCAGGTATTGTTTTATTTTTATGTATTTTCAATATTTGGTAGATGAAGTTATAGTGATAAGTCACTTGTCCCACTATTTATTTTTACAGTTCTGTTAACAAAATACCCTATAGGATTTTGTTGTATGTGTGTCTCTGTTTTTGTGTATAAAAAAATTGGTGTTCATCTGGCAACACCATTTTTTTTATAATTGCGTGCTGGTAACAAGCTAAAATTTATATCAAATATAGGTCTACGGTCCCTCGGAGCACAGAAAAGATTTTTAATCTATTTATTATTCTATGTCAATACAATAACGTTGGTTTAATTTTTGTTGTATATTGTGTGTAATTCGCCGCGTAATCAAAATTTCCAGTCAAATAAATTTATAAGTAGATTGATCCATTAAGGTACTTTGTCCACTCTTATAAATCACGTGTCAGTGTTGAGTAGCAGATCTCAACGCTGCATGTCTTAGCAAAATGTAGGAAAATGAAGATAATTCTTTCCCACGAGTGATCGAATGCTGTTTCAACTGTCATGACGACCTTCATTCTTTTTAACTGCCTTCTGTAAGTAAAGGAGGTTATCAATTCGACTGTTTTTTTAATGTTTGTTACCTCATAACTTTTGACTGGGTGAACCGATTTCGATATTTTTTTTTATTTGAAAGGTAAAGCTTTTGGTCCATGTCTGACCATGGTATCCATGAGAAAATCACATAAGTCTTAAATTTGCATTAGGTATGTGCGCGAAAAATAGACGAATAACTCATTGTCGCGCCAACCGATTTTGATGATTTGACGAACTAAAAAGTGAAAAATAATTTTACAAAGAATTCACCGACTTCAAAATTATAAAATCTTTATATAATTATTTTTCACTTTTTTGTTCGTTGTTAGAAGTCGGTTTATCTTTTTGTTAAAAATTAATTTATTCCTAGTTTTTAAGATTTTATCTGACCTCTACCGATGCGCAGCTTGTACTATTTATTAGTTTTATTTTATATTGTTTTATAATATATTTCTCATGTTCCACACATGTTGTGGCCACGTCACGATGCCCGTGCATAGGGGCACAAGCGTGCGATTGTAAATATGACAGTAGTGAATTCGATTCGCACTCGGGGGATGAAATATTTAATACTTTCCTTTTCTTCGCTCTGGTAAAGAAACAGTGGTTTCGTTACTCAACACACAATGTCTCGATGTCTTGAACTCTTTCACTTTATAATTTTAAGTATAGATATGAAATATACATATTTAAAGAATTTAATTTTGTGTTTTTGTGAATAAGTGTAATATTATTTATTGTGTTGTTGTATTTGAAATAAAAAAAATATGTTGATTTAAGCTTTTCAAGGCCCCGAGGCCGTCGTTGCGTATCCGTTCGATGACCACTCGAGAAAATTCAAGTAATGTTTTTAAAATTGGGCAGAAAGCGGGGAATAATGTAAGATATAGTTATGCGTTATATAAAATAAGAAAAAACAAGTAAATTATAAACAAAAAAGCTGAACGAAATCAGTACCATTAACACTCACGCATTCAATGCAACTCCAACGACGTTTATTTCATTAAAATCAAATCACAAGTTTAACAGTTACAAGGAAATAAAGGAACGGACATACATTCTTCTTCGTCACAGTCGAGTAAAAAGTAAATAATGTGTTTTTGTTGCATTAACCACTGGTTTACTGTATCCTTTACAATTCCTTATACAAATAAATTTTGTATAAAAGATGACCTCCGTTTAATTAAAATACTTGCCTCAATTAGCATTCTTCACCGATAAACCAAGTGCGTTAGTAAAATAAAAAACATTTATAATATTATTGTTTTTTCCGCCGGATGTCTGAACTGATGTATGTAGAATATATTTTTTTATACTTACAATTTATTTAATATGTACATCCTAAATTTATGTATAACTGTATATATTTGTGTTTGTGTACGTATCCATCCACTTATTATAATATTTCATCTTTTAAATTTTTAACTGGTGTAATAAGAATTTAAAAGTAAATATTTCATTTATGGGTCTAGGTTTACGTCTCTATAATAGTATTCCGCAATGTATTCTAAAATTAGCGCTGCTGAAATTTAAAATAACTGTAAAACAACGTTAATTAGGAAAGTTATACAGTCCAAGAAAATTTTAAGAATAAAAATATTTATAAATAAGATCATTTCAAATTTGAAATTTGAAAAGAGCAACTGTCGAGTTTCTTGCCGGCTCTTCTCAGCAGAACTGACTTACTAGGCGGTGGTAGCTTTATGTATGGTAGCTTGAAGATAATCCTTATAGAATTTCAACCAACTACAGTTACAATACATTTAATCAGATGTCAAGCTCATCACGATGGTATGACAATGAAATTGTTATAAATAACAAATATTTGTTCTCAGATTTCCAACTAAGGAAGGGTGAAAATGGAGACGAGTTGCCTCTCAGTAGGAAGGTCCGTACCACGCTGCTCGCAGAGGGGCGCGTCCCGGATTCAGTCTTCACACACCTCGTTACTTACTTCTCCGTGTTCGTCTCCGCTGATGTGCTCTCCTTTCATGATACTAGTAAGTTTATGCAAAATAATAAGCTCATCTATATTAAACCTATGCATGTGTCCATGTCCATTTATATTTGTAGAAGCATCAGAAGGGGCCTCATAGCGGTCTTGGCTGTTACTATTCATTTGTGGGCGTTGTAGCAACAGAGATGTTGATTAGGAGCCAATAGGTTAGTTGGCGAACATCTCACGCCATAGCTGTCAACTAATGACATCCGTTATTATTCGTGGCTACACCTACTACCCTATTCGGGGTTACCCGCTCCATTTTAAATATTCTTCTTATATAATCCATTACATAAATCAATTAAAATCGAAATGTAATAATTACGAAATTATAATTAAAACTAATACATAGCGGCGCGCCGTCATATTTATATCTCTTGGTATATATAGAGTGCATTGTTTATTTATTAATTATATGATTATTATACATATCCTACGTTTTGTTTTCAATTTCTCACGCCCTAAAGGTGCTTGCGGAACAAGCAGATGCAGTCCGTACATCGAAGTGATTGACGTGGGGGTAGCCTACAATCTGCCTCGAAAAATTGACAATACGACAATAAAAGTAGTTTTTGAGATTAACCAAAGAAATTATTCTTATTCTAAACTTTATAATATATGTATAGATTTCTTTCAATAGAGATCGAGCCTACAATCATTGCGTACATTAAGAAATATCTCACTAGTCTAATTGTTATGCCGAAATAATCATACAATTTCTTTAAATTGTGTCTTTACTCTGCAGTTAACTACCTATACTGGATTAAACACTGTTGCGAAGAAAAAGGGAAGACGGACCCTCGATGCGCTAGAATTGTAATACCAGAGGACGATCCAGTACATCGCTTCACTGGAGAACGTTGTCTGAACCTGACAACGCCCTGGACTTTTCAGGTTAAAGGATGTATGAAGAATAATACTATGCCGGAGAGAGTAAGTTTTTTTACTGTTTCCTGTATCCTAGCTAGTGTTAACTCCTTCTGTCCGTCCGTTACACTTCGTTCCCTCCCTACCTCACCAAATTTTCGGGATATTGCATGTTGAGTGGCCTCCTTTGTCTACGTAGGACCTAAAGCGAGGAAACGGCCGAAGGCTACATGTCGTTAAGCTAAATGATGGAATTTTAAAAAAAATATTTAAATATAATATACATTTTATTATATTTTAGAGTTTAGACCATAGCATAATAAGTGTCTAAACTGTGTTAAGATTTTTTTTTATTTCAGATTGTATCAGCTACACCATTTCTCGATTTATCGCAATTATACGGCAGCGACAATAATAAGTTGAAAACAAAAGTAAGATTATTTAGAGATGGTTTATTGAGATATGAAGAGGAAGAAGGGAGGATATGGCCACCGAGCTATGATTTCAATATGAGTAAAATTGTTTGTCAAGTAAACGTTGGCCCAAAGGAAACTAGATGCCATGATATGGGTAAATAAAGATTGTTTTATTTTGTATGCCAGACACTGCGGGGTAGGCGGTGGGAACCTAGTGTTAAACCACTTCGTTCTCCATATTCACCGAATTTTGGAGGCATTGTGTGTTGAGTGATGGAACGCACTTTGCTTTGATTTCTATAGTAATGTACTTTAGATCACTTGTACCCACCAAAAAACAATAAAAATCCTCAATTTCAAGTCGATTGCTTTCCTTAACTCTTCTTAAGCTCTTATTAACTCACTCTAATTAACCCCGAACCCAAACAAGGTGACAACAGTAACAACGGCGTATTGGGTACAAACCTGTTCACAATCTGGATATGGCGTCACCACAACCGCGTGGCGACTCAGCTCGCGCGCCTCAACCCGTGCTGGGGGGACGAGCAGCTATTCCACACCGCGAGGGACATCAACATCGCTGTTGTGACACAGATATTCTATTATGAACTCAACGCTTTGTTATTAGGTAAGTTATGTATTTGTCTCGTTGTAAATGAAATTTTGAACGTATTTTGGTTTATTTATTTAAATATTGTGCTAACATCACATTATTTAAACAAAAATGCAAGTCCTACAAGACTTGCATTTACGATTATTTTTAGAATTTCGAATTTAGCTTAGTAAGTAAAACAGGAGGCAGAGACAACTTAAAGACACTCTATATTTGAGCACAGATTTCTTTTAATTAAATATATATTATAAATTTTAAATTATAATTTTTAGGCGAAGAAAATCTGTATGAAGAAGGTGTTTTGTCCCCGTCACTTGGTTACAGGAGTTTGTATGATAAGAATTTGATGCCTGCAGTGTCTATGGAGTATGCTATGGTGTTACGTTGGATGCACACTATACAGGAGGGGATTGCCAAGTGAGTTGACATTACTCATAGATTTGATGTTGAGCACAAAATATATTAGATTTTGAAAACTTTATTGGGGCTAGTTGACGAAATTACAGATTTTTAAAAATGAATTAAGGACAGTTAAATTATTCACTTTTAAAAAGTGAATGCTAATGCGGTGCCAATTTCTTTGTGGTTTACAAGAAAATTAGAAATCTTTTCATGTCTGGCTATCTGAGTAGAAATTATCTTATAAATGGAAGTACATGTCTCCAATTCCTATCCAGGTTAGGTGTATAAATAGCTGTAAGTACATATATGTATAAAGTTTAAATATATATATATAATTTATTTGTAGCTTCAGCTAGGGTTAAGATTCTCAGTTACCCGCTTCCCGTTGAATTTCCAAGACATTGCTTGTTGACTGGTGGATCAATGCCGCCCTTTGCTATTAGAGCGAGGAAATGAAATTATTAAATAATTCATTCTTCTGAGCTTGAACCGAACTCACAATCAGTCGCGTTGCCAAACTGTGCCACTGGACCACCACAGCCTCATATTGATTTCAAATGCACTCTTATATTTATTTATTTTCCAGTATGTACGACGGCGACGGAAATTATATAAAAAGCATGAAAATAGTAAACATGACGCTAAGGACGGGGTACTTAGCAGTCGACAACAACTTAGATTATATGACGCAAGGCGCCTTCAGACAACGCATGGGGAAGATTGATAGCACCATTGATCCTGATGTAAGTTTCAGTAACTAATGTTTTGTTTTGTTTAAATTTGTTAAACCTTTTTTATTTTATTTTGCTTAAAATATAATGATGGTGAATCAACACCGACATAATTGTATTTCCATAAAAAATTAAGAAATTCATTATTTTGGTATGAAATTCAAAAAGTTACTCAAAACGCCAAAGCGTTTCTTGAGGTTAGGGGGTATGTGGAGAACGAAGTGTTTTAATATTAAGGTTTTCTTTGCGTATCCTACTAAAAGATACTGCTTGAAGCTTAAAAATAATAATAATATGTTTCTATTAAACAATTAGATTGCAGAAACAGGATTCGGTCCGATTCTTCGGTTAACAGACCTGGCTTCAAGCGATCTTGCCAAAAACCGTCTGTTTGGTTTAGCGCCTTACATCGCGTACAGGAAGGCGTGTTTCGGAGAGGATATAAAAACTTTTGATGATTTGGAAATTGCTATAGATCGTGAGGTGAGTACTATATTGAAAGATCTAACATATCTCCGCTTCTATGGTAAGGATCTCTGCTGGCGAGAAAAGAAGTAGAGTAAGCGAGAAGGTCCATACTCTGGAATTAATGACAAAAAGAAGAAGAACATTAGCATCCACCAGTATCATCAACTGTTTTAAGTTTATTATATAACGTAAAATAATTTTGGTGACCTTAGTTCTTTGTTACCGATTCTATCTAATAGTAATATTTTCGATGAGCAATTTGATGAATTTATAAATAACTTAAAAATATATTGCTTGATTACAAGCATTAATTTAAGTCATTAGATACCAAATAATTGAAATCACCAACTAAAAATATGTGATACTTTTATATTAACTTTGATGCAATTTTATCATTACCCAGAAAATCGAGCTCTTCAAGGAGTTATACAGCTCCGTGGAGGACATCGAGCTCCTGGCGGGCGTGTGGACAGAGCGACCGGTGCGCGGTGCGCGCGTGCCCGCCACCTTCTACTGCCTCGTGGTGGAGCAGCTGCGCCGCTCCGCCGCCAGCGACCGCCACTGGTACGAGGCCGCGGACCGCCCTAACGCCTTCACAATGCGTACGTACACCACTGTACCCTAGTGTGCCCTACTGTATCCTGTTGTACCCTACTAGGAACTGCTGTATCACGTATGACTTATGTGCTTGCAGGTCAGCTACTACAGATCAGGAAGGCGACGGTCGCGCGGCTTCTATGCGATGTCGGCGATGGCGTTACGAGTATACAGCCTAAAGCATTCCTTGTGTCCGGTCCAGGGTAAATATTAATCGTATACTTTTTCATACTTTTCGTTTTTGGTGACAATTTTTTATTATAATGTTTTTTGTAAACAATAACTTTATATAATGCAAAAATTTGTTTTTCTAAATAAAAAAATATTGTTTATCACATGGGAAATTAGTTAATTTAATTGGGAAATTGTTATCTATATTATTCTTATTTCAGGAATGAAATTGGCAGTTGTGAAGATATTGAAAGTATAGACCTTATTGCTTGGAAAGATCAACAGTGCGACGTACCTCAAAACGTACTGTACGAAGTACTATAAGATATTATTAAATTAAGATTAAATTATTATATTAGTTAGGAAGTTGAATTTATTGAAATTAAAAAAATAGAAAATTAATAAATGCTATTATTTTCTGTTACAAATAAGTTATTATAAAAATTACGAGCTCCACAGGTGTAAATAAAAAAATAGTAGTAACCAAAATCGATAAAAAAATCAATAAAACCAATATCGACACATTCACTAAGAAGTTGAAGACATATAAGAATTCGACACAAAGGAAAAAATACGCTAAGTTTTACTTTAGGTAAAGAAAGATCGTAATCGTGTATATCTAAAGGCGCTTTAGAGACTCAATTTAATGGAATGGCTTTCTACTTGACTTGGAATGTGGGTTATTTTGTTTTAAATTTAATTTTTACGAATTTAAACAGTATATTAAATAATATTAAAGTCGTCGTGGCGCAGACAGTCCTCTGACTGTAAGCAAATGTGATAGATGTGGGTTCGATCCCCCATCATCATCGGGAAAATTGTTATATTAATCTTTATTTTCTCGCTCTTACAGACGTAGCGCGACGTTGAGTTCCAATACTCAACACGATAATTGATTTGATGCAGTGGAGGGTATGTAATGTCTTAATACTATGTCGCCTCTGTCTACTCTGTTATATGGGAAAAGGCTTGAAGCTGTAAAAATATACAAGGTGTTGTTACGAGCACGACATAAAAATCATGAGCGCAGACTGAATTCATAGTAATTTCTTTCTGGAAAGATGTTACCAGAACCAAGGAATTCAAAGATGGTTTTTATTTAGCTTTACTCTGTATCCCGCAGCAAAGTCAAATAAAAACCGGCTTCACGCTGTATCCCGCACACAGCAGGGTAGGCAGAGGGAACATAGTGAACACAACGTTACCGACTTTCCGCCGAATTCTGGAGGCATTGTGTGTTGAGTGGCGGAACCGCGCAAGGTAGGAAGAGGTAAATAAAGTGTCAAAACAGTCCATTTCTAACTCAGCCTAATTTTAGGGACATTGCGTGTTGATTCGCGAAACTTAACCCTGCATTTTGTCTTCTTACCAAAATGAAATGTATAAATGGAAAAAAAATTGTTCCCCAGAATGGCAATCGAACCCACAGCCGTCTTTAGAATCAGGCTGTGCCATTTGTCACGTTGATGATATAAAAAATCTTGTTTAATATCTTTGATAGAACTCCTTAAATATATAGAGAAAGAATCTTTTTAGTTTTTAATTACCACCGACATTAGTGGTCACGTTAACCTTGTAATCTTGAAGGCGACCTCAAGGTCAAGTGCTGTCCCCGAGCCCTGGAGGGACGAAACTAATAAAGTGGACTCCTCACTAATCGCACTATGAATTAGTTACGGCTATTCATAGTCTAGGAGGTGGACGGAAATGTCGAGTAAAATATCACTCAGTTGTCGTCTTATGCTTTTCTATAATAGTTTTGAGGTCTAGGTAGAAAGGATCTATTAAATATATACAAGTATATAATATAATTTTAATTACTTAATACTTATAAAGAACGTACAATTCTTATAAGTGTTTTAAGAAATATTTTTGGAAATATATAAAAACATAAATTTAAGTTTAAAGTAGAAGGATGTAGTAGGTCGATTTTTTTATTAAAAAGAAATCTTAATTTTTTTCACGTGAACAGGCAAAATTATGGCAGGTAGTGAATAAACAAAGATGTTACAAATATATTATTTTCCAACCGCACCTTAATCTATATCTAGTTTCCTATTAGAAGATAGGGCAGTTCCGAGTTAGTAATTAGTTTACTCAACAACCCCAAGCGATTTCAAGTTAATTCGGTAGGCTTCGACAGATCACCTTAGAGGACGTCTATTGATATATCCACTATCTTTTTCAATACTGTTGTATCGGTGGAAAACGAGATACGGAGTGTTTTAACACTAGGTAGTTTCTGCCTATTCTGCAATGTGCTGGATACAGCGTGAGCTATTGAAAAAAATATAATAGTTTTTTTATAAATATGCTGTTGAAATATATATATTTTTTTTATTTAAAGAAGAACGAATTAGAAGTAAAATATCGTGAACTTGGTTCGTAAAAGTACGAATTTGCAGTAAAAACCTATATATTTATGATATCAAAAGTGGCCATATTGTACTGTTATCCAAAGTTATAAGGAGGACGTTTCATTAAAATTTCATTTAACTGAACCTTTAAGTGTTATAGTTTAAGGGTTGGTACTTAGGATATACGTCTAAAATTTTTATATTTTCTGGATTTTTTTTTCTAATACTAATTGAATTTTAAAGCTATTTATATTAATATATAATTTTTAGTAGTTTGTATTTGTAGCTTGCTTATAATTTAGTTTAGATTTAAGCTGTACCCGGCACATAGCAGGCTAGGCAGAAGGAACCTAGTGTTAAGACACTCCACTCTCCATTTTCCGCCGAATTCTGGGGGGGCATTAAGTGTTGAGTGGCGGAACTCAACGTAGCGCTTTGCGTCAACACCTTTTTTGCCTTATATCTCGAAAACTATAGGCCATGCAATATAGGGTAACAATAGTTCGTAAAGACCTCTAGCGACTGTTTCATTTTGTCTTTAATTATACTGTATATTAAAAAGATCGGACACTGAGATCAAATTCTGTTGCATATTTTTTTATAGCTTCACGTTGTATCGCGCACATAAAAGGCTAGGATCAGAGGGAACCTGGGAATCTAGTGTTATTTATTTTATACCGTTTGTAAAAGTATATTTCTTTCTGAAGAAGTCTATTCTTCTAACAATTTAAAAACATAGAAATCATATTTTGAAATCTCAATTATTATCAGAATTCGTCAAGAGCCAACCCTACACGGAATCTCTTTACTGAGGTAATTCAGCGAAATTGGCTGTCTCTAACACAGACGTGTCTCCCGTTGATAGGAACTTTGTTCTTTTCGTACGTCACGTTGGGTTTTAATCGTTTTTCTCATAAAAAATGGGCAATGAAAATGTAAAAATCTTAGCTTATAAGGTTTTTCCTCAATTGAGTTTGGACATTTTATGAAGGATTTTTTTTGAATTTGATTTCTTTTATAACTTATGAATGTTATTACATAAATTATTATATATTTAAATTAAAATTGTTTGCCCGTGTGAACGAGAAAGATACATATTTACAGAAAATACGTATTTATTATTATTGTAGGCATCTAGAGGGAACCTGGGGACCTAGTGTTAAGACACGAGACTCTTCCATTCTCCACTTTGCGCTGAAATCTTATTGCGGAACTCAACGCCGCGTTTTGCCACGTTACCAGAGCTAGGAAATGAAAATATTGAATGTTTCATTTCCACCAGTAGAACCCACAACCTGTCGCAGATACGGACGCATGCTTTTGTCAATTGCACTATATTTTTTTTAAAGTTGCTGTTCGCGACAGCTCGACGCGAAGCATCGGTCGCGGACTTGTAACGA
>JAEBDU010013380.1:121477-139997 GCA_016802625.1 Heliconius numata | reverse complement strand
CTTATTTATTAGAGTTGATAGAAGTCTGGCAGGGAGTTAAAACCATACTAAGTGTCTGGCAATGGATAATGTAATTTCTAATATTATTTACTTTCAAGAAAATATAAAAAAATTAGTACTGTACAGTATTAGGTATTTACTTACCCAATACTGGACAGTACTACGCACTCTCTCTTTACGCACAGAATTTTTCAGGCATTTTCTGACTTGCTTTGGCTCTGGGGTCTTTAGCTCAGCTTCTCGATTCTATTCCTTAGAACTATCACGATAACTTATAACTGACTCTAAGCAATATTCATACTAGACTGAGATCCCAGGGCCCCCAGATGGCGCTACCTCTGAAAGGTCCCAACAGTCAAATTAGTAAGTACGCATACAGTTTTAACTGCATGTTAGGCTGGTCTGGCGGCCCAGGGATCTTGGGCTATATGACTTCTGCGGCCTTTTAAAACTTAAATAAATTTACTGTAATTTTTCACTAATTGATAAATTTATTTTTTAGATGTGTTTCAAAATAATTTAGATATTACAAATATCAGGCTGAAAATCAAACGTGTTCGCCAAATGCATGAAACAATATGTAACCTGATTATAAAGATTAATAAACAAGAAAGCACTCTCATTTTGTTCATATTTTTGTACAAAATAATTGATATTATGGATGCTTTATTTATCTTTAAAACATGTAAGTAACGTTTTGGAAAAAGAAAGCATAGCAAGCTTTTTTAAACATATTAAGTTTAACTGTTACTAATTTTAATAACCAACTATTTAGCTTATTATATTATATTGTAAGAAACTAATGGAAATATTAAATAAAGTAGGAAAGGTAATGAATTAAAACAAGGCTTCAAATAATTATTAAATAACTAAACGAAATTATCTAACAGTCTAATAACAATATCCGGTTCTAAAGAATTCATCGGGCAGAGTGACGTTAGCGATCCTTTTCTTTCGGTCGCCGTTGACAGCCCATAAAGATGCCAGCCAGTAATTAGAGTCGTTCTTATATAACCTCTATGGTCATTATTTCTAACAATATTATATCTTGTATAATTTTATTGTTAAATATTTTAGGGAATGCTACGACATATGAACTAGGTGCAACGTTACTGGAAGGCTCTTGGATCATTTATAGAGGAGCTACTTTGATTTTGCTAATAGAACCCTGTCACCGAACTCAGGAAGCGGTAATCATTGTATTTTGACTTCATAGTGGTCGAGTTTGACGACTTCAATTACAAATGAAATTTCATTTCATTGACATTTTTTTTAGCTTCGCTTACGTAGGTAGTGTTTAAAAAAAAACCATTTCTCACCTTTCGAGACGTTGCGTGTTGAGTGGTAGAACTGCGCTACCGCTACTGCTAACGCTGTTCTTTGTCTTGTTACAAAAAAGTGAAGAACTATAAAGAATGTGAGGAATGACGTTAAATCTGAATTAAAAACATTACCGTCGTTTATACAGACAGATTGGTTTCTTTCGTGGTTTATATCTCTGTACCGGTCTCACCACATTCAGGATTTAAGAAAATTATCATTTCCGTACCAAAAACTAAATACTGTGTTCCAATTTTTATCAATTCGTTAATTTTCTTATCATAATTTAATAACAAACAGATATTTAATATTAAGGTTTAAGTATAAGTACCATTAAAAATATATGTTAATCTACATATTTTTGCTTTTACAGCTTCAAAAACTTCAAATTTCAATTAGTCATCTCCTATCAATGGAAATAAAGGGATATGTGAAAAAAGAATTATATTCTTTTTCCCGTCAGGTCATGTGTAATGTACTAAATTTTTCTCCTCATGATATAATTACGTTTTCAAGGCAACTCTTGCTAGAGGTAAGTTACTCATCTAGCGGTTCAGCTTATCACTCTATCCTGCAACATAAAGTCAAAGTCAAATAGTTTTATTCAGGTAAGTAATTTTCCAAGCAGAGGGAACCCATTGCTAAGACATTCCGTTCTCCACTTCCCGCCGGATTTTGGAGGCTTCGTGGTTTGAGTGGCGCAGCGTTGAGTTCCGCAACGCTGCGCTAAATTAAGTTTCTATTTATTATATTCTAACCACTGATTATGTGTTTCAGATTGCTGGGGTATTTATTTCGTATGTAGTGATTATAACTCAATTTCACCTCAGAGACCATTAGTTGTAATTTGAATTTTAAGCTATAAAATAAAATATAAATATTAGTAAATATATAGTAGGGGAACGTTTAGTGTCTTAATAGGAATGTAGTATCCCTGGTTCCCTATTTCTTTTTGCCTACCTGACTGTAAGCTGGATGCAGCGTGGAACAAAAAAAAAACAAAAAAACAAAAAAGAAATTCTAGTGCTCAATAATCTCAGTCAATAATTTAAACTTTTACAACTAATGTTTGCTTACTTTGAATTGCTTATAAGTTTATAATTATTGAAATAAACTATGTAAATAAAAAATATACATGTTTTACTTTATATGCATAAAATTTTATCTAGGTAACAAAAATATTTTTTTACAGGCCTTATGTAAAACAGGCCTTATGTTTAACTTATGTAAAACAGGTTATATATAAAACAGTTATTGACACCGATGACACGGCGTTTTATATTTCGACGTTTAATAAAAATACCCCGCGTCACACAGCATGCATATGTTAATATAATATACAAGGTGGAAGAGGCAGCGCTCCTTTTACTGAAACTGCATATAGGGTAAAATATTTCAAACCCAGAGCTAAAAAAAATAATCAAGGTACCTCAACAGTTTGGACGAAGGATTTTTTTTCATTTCGCGATTTTTATCCATACCTGTACTTCGTGTGACGCACACGTACGTGTGCGACGTTACCACTTTGACAGGTAAGTGTGTGCGTGTTTATGATAATTTTATTATTTATTTTGTTTGAAAAAATAACTTTTTCATTTTTGGGAATTATTTTTTTTCTGAATTATATTAGGATTTTATAGAGTAGTTAAAACTGTGGTTTCATTTAAAGTGGTGCTGACAATTCCACACTGTACATGTTAATAATATAAATGATTGATAAGAAAATTTTCCATAATAAATTTAAAAAACGAGTAGTGACTGTAAAAGAAATGGTTATGATTTTGATTTTCATACGGAAGAGCAAATTTAGTTTTATCCCTTTGGTAGATACCCAAAGATCTCAGGGAAACCGCTCCCAACATTGCGTTAATTCATAGAGCTTAAGCTTTATGTTTTTCAATTTAAAATTAAAAAAGATTCTTTTTGATAATATGTTACAATAATCATTACATATTTTTTTTTCCTGTTTACTAGTCATTAATAGTAAAGGAACAGAATGTGTTGTTTAACTAACATAAAAAATAAAACTCAACAAATTTTATTACCGTGACTTTATTATATTATTTTTTTACTGGAAACATTACTTCACCTTTGTTAGCTGAATTATTGATCAGGGACATTATCCTTGAGGTCAAGGTCAACTATAAACGCTACATTTGAAATAAATGCCCCAAGTATCTGAAATTTACAAAGTATATAAAAAACAATATCTGTGGTCACGGATAGACTGAAGCATCGGTTTTAGGGTGAAGGATGGGCATGTTTTAAATTAAAAACTATTAGATCAAAATGAAGGTTAATTTTACACGATGAACTTATGTAAATACATTTATTGAAAATTCTTAATAATCGCAAAGAATCTGATATTTACTGTATTATATTATTAAAAGTTTCTATGAAAAACGTTTAAAAACATATATGTAATTTCATCTTATCATATACAACTTACAACTGATAACATTTGTCTTGAAAATATCCATATGCCCATTAGAGAGAATGTAGGCTTATATGAACCGACTTGCTGTGAGAACTTAAACAGTTCTTCTATAACTTCTTTCTTTTTAGATAAACATATAAGTTGACTGATTAGAGTTGGACAAATCTGAAACTAGAGCCATATTTTACTCGTTTTTTCTTAGCCTAGTCAAACATCTGACTGTCCAATTTATTTTAATACAATTAACAACATTATAATTCATAGAAATATTAAATTTATCAGTAAAATAGTAATAAGACTAGTTCTTATTCTAAAATCTGATGAAAATAACATTTTCCACCTGTAAGTACTATATAATAATATTAAAAAAAGGAAATATGGGTGTTCTAAATCAAAATCTAGATCAATTGTTTGTAGTCTAATAGGAAAACATAGGTGATAAATCATTAGAATTATATTATTTTTTACCTGTTTCAAAGTCTGATGACATGGTTCTATCAATAGGATTAAGGTAGCTCCTCTATAAATAATCCAGAATATTTCCAAAAATAACGATTCTATCATGAATGCTGATGTATTTTCTACAATGTACATAAAATTATGTTTTTGAAAAGGAAAATTACAAGTGCACTAAATATCCCACCTAAAGAAGGCTTTAGGGTTCGGTTAGGATTCTATAGACAAAGATACTATAAGAAGAAAATAAAAATGTTAAATTTAAATAAATATATATATTAAAAAGGAACAACAGTCACTCACCAATAATCGATGCTATTAAATAGGTGGC
This sequence comes from Heliconius numata, assembly GCA_016802625.1. NCBI lineage: Eukaryota > Metazoa > Arthropoda > Insecta > Lepidoptera > Nymphalidae > Heliconius > Heliconius numata. The sequence goes on along the minus strand of JAEBDU010013380.1, from coordinate 135,453 downwards.
ATCATACAAATCCAACATTTTATATATCAGAATAAACATATTAAGAGCCCCTTCTTCTTTATTTACATTATTTACTAGATTATATATGGACTCATATATTTGACGATGTTGACGCACCGTATTATGTAGATTGTTTTCATCTTTAAATTAAAAATGATAATTCTGATAGTTTATTACTTATTTATAATTGATTTATATTTGAATTTTAAATTCTATTAATTAATAAAAAAAAATTTAAACCTCGTGTGTTGGAAATAATCGTATTTATATGCGAAAGTAATAAATTTAAAACTTGCCATTGGATTTCAACTTCGAAATCAACAGTTTGAGACGCTCATTGAATAAACGTATTGTTTTGTTTATTAAACATACAATAAAAACAAACTGGAACTGTAATAGTACTATCCACATGTGTACTATAAAATAAATTGTTATAGACATAGTAAAAGCAGCTGAAACCAATTTTAAAACAAATGTGTGGGTGACTCAATAATAAATCTTATCTTATTACACACATACACTGTATACTGAACACGCCCATAAATGTATTAAATAAATAACCAGGGGAAGACGAAAATATGACTTAATTTTTTTTTCAGCTTCACACAGTATTAAAAGGAGCTTAGTGGTAAGACTCTCCGCTTCCCACTGTCCACGGAATTCTGAAGGCGAATTGGCGTAACTTAACGCCGCTTGTCTCGATACCAGAGATTATAATTGAATTTTTAGGTAAAAAAATATTTAGACTTACGATTCTCTTGTGCTGCTTTAAAGGATCCAATGTTAATATACATGTAAATTGCAGCTATACAACAAATAGTCAATATGAAACACCAGAATAATGCCTTGGCGTGCTTGATATTGTTATAGTTGCAACGTCTGTCCATTTCCCAGTTGAGCTGCATATTACAAACGATCATAAATAAACCTTGAACCACCGAGATGGTTTCCTTAACCCTAGTACCGAAATGGGGCCTAAGAGGCCGCTAATGTAGTTTTTAGAATAAATATATATCGTATTACATACATAAAATTAAAAATGAAATCAGATATTTTTTTAACAATTTTAATATTATAATATGACATTTTTTTTTTATTTAATCATTAGCTTAGCTTTAATTTAAAGCTAAAATAATACCAAAAATGTCCCACTTGAGAGCGATTCTAAAAATAACTGATTTTGACTATGGATATGCAGGGTGGAAGAGGCAGCGCCCCTTTTACTGAAACTGCATATAGGGTAAAATATTTCAAACCCAGAACTAAAGAAATGAATCAAGGTATCTCAACAGTTTGGACGTAGGATTTTTTTTTCATTTCACGATTTTTATCCGCCCTGTATTTCGTGTGACGCACACATACGTGTGCGACGTTGCACCTGCCTGTCAAAGCGGACAGGTAAGTGTGTGCGTGTTTATGTTATACTTTACAAATGGCGTTTTAGTTTAAAACGATAATTTTATTATTTATTTTGTTTGAAAAAAATATCTTTTTCATTTTTGGGAATTTTGTTTTTTCTGAATTATATTAGGCTTTTATAGAGTAGTTAAAACTGTGGTTTCATTTTAAGTGGTGATGACAATTCCACCCTGTATATTAAATATTTATTCAATCGTAATTTTAAACGCTTATATACAACCCGTATTTGATTTTTGGTCCCAACATTGATTTTTATGTCATAGAAAAATGTTTAGTCTACCTTCTCTAGAGTCTTTAAATTTTCTATTATTCTTGTCATTCTTGTGTGAACTCTGAAGGCAGCCGCAAATACTATTGTAGAATAAGACACTAATTGGGCACAGAACGTTAAAATAGAAAATAGAGATCGTAACTGTCGATATCTTTCGCGGTACATATAAGATTTGTAATATAGAGTTTTCGAATAGTTCATCATCACTGAAAACATCAATAGCTATTAATACAATCATAACAACAGTAAACATTTTAATATTTTCATCTCCTCGCTCTTGCGGCGTTGAGTTCCATCACTCAACACGCAATGCCTGGAGTAAGTGGGTGTGGGAAAAAGTGGAGAACGGAAGTGTCTTAATGAGAACGTAGGGTCTTACCGCTAGGTTCCAAGGTATCCTCTTTTAACCCTACAATGTGTGGGGTACAGTAAAATATTAAATAAATTAAGAATAGAATAATTTTAAACTGTGAAGAAGTTATAATACAAAAATATAAATGATTTGAAAAGTTTTTTTTTCTAAATGTATTTAAAAAATTAATAGGTAAGTTATAGTTAACTATAAATATACTTACTAAATATTAATATAAATATATAGCTGTAAATACAGTAAGCTCGAGATACAGCAATTTCATACTCATAAACTGGTGTCGCAATGGTACTTTTTTGTATGGAAACAGCAGCGAATCCGAAAAATTTTGATAAACGAAAAACTGATGCCAAAGCCCCACCAATGCCAACAATGGCATTCTCATTGCTTGACATGGCTTGCTTATACCATATATACCTGGTGTTATGGTATTTCACAATTTTTTTGTATATAAATTGATATGGTATCGAACTTTAGAAATTTTAAAATTAAAATAAATTAGCTTCACGCTGTATCCCGCAAACAGCAGGGTAAGCAGAGGGAACCTTTCCCCACTTTCTGCCGATTGGAGGAGAAACTTGTCTGTTTATATACTGATCCAAATTGTAATTGTTGCTCTTTTAAATCTATTCAATAGCGTTTGCGTGCTTTTAAACCGAAGTAAACATATAATTAGTAAAGTACTAATGTATGGATTATTATATGGAAATATATGTATTGCTTTTTATTATTTTTTTATACTCACGCCGTATATACAGCAGGGTAAAAAAAAGAGACATTTAATGTCAAGGTTTTACGTTCTCCGCTTTCGGCCTGAAGAGAACATTACAAATTGAACATTAAATGGCGGAGATTAACGCTATGCTTGGTCTTGCCACAACAGAGAGAGAAAGGTTTTCTGTTTTGGCTTTGGCTGGCTTATGGCTTTTCACTATGTAAATGAACAATTAGAGTTCTTCTGATTATTTTAATTTTTCTCTTTCTTTGATCGGAGTTGATATTGAAGTTTTTGAACTCTTATTAAAGTCTATAGCTATTAAAATTAAAATTCAAAATATCAAAATTATTTGATTCATTAAAAAAAAAATTACCACATCTAGTTCTAACAGCTGAACTTATTGTAGAAAAATCACTTATTACAATAAACGCAGCAATTATTCTACCTATATAAAATTTTACATTTTAAAATTCAGAGTTTTATTTTATTTGTAATATATCATTAAGTATTTTAAATATTGGTAGTTAAAAGCTTTTTTTTTCATATTGTACCTACATATTATATTTATATATTTATTTCTCTATAGAAAAAGAAAGAGAACTCCTATAGCATTATTATGGCTTGACAAATGAAATTAAAAATTAATTTAAAACACACGTACTATAAACAAATAGTACACATACTTGTAGCTTAACGCTGTATCCCGCTGGTATCAGGGTAGACAGAGGGAAGCCGGGAACCCAATGGAACTTTTAAGGAATAGACTATTAACTGTTTTGACGTTTTTGTACAAAAATAAGGCTTAAAAAATCATTTTACATAATACAGTAGGTGAATGCTTTTTTAAATTAATTGTTAATTTACTTATCTATATTATTACTTTCTTTCTCAAAAATATGGTTTTTTGATCAGGTCACTACAATTCTACGATTCTAAAACATGAAAATAAAAAAAAATCATCAATTCTCACTAGTTATTTCAGTTTTTAGCAGAATAGGCAAACACAACTCAATACTGCAAAGAGTTAAGACACTTAATTTTCTTCTCGTACAATTTTACTATTTTGAAATGAAAAATTGTTACGTCATTTCATGATATTTTCTTCGGATTACCTTGAATTGATAGCAAGATCTACGGATTAATGGAAGTATCTACTCTTATGTGAACCGCTTGAAATGTGTTCAAGTTTGAATTAGAGCATTAAGCGTCTTAAAATGAATATAAAGTTATAAACGGGCGTTATGGCGCTGTGGGACAGAGTTGGACCGACGCGATGGTTGTAAATTCGATACTCACTCAGGTATTTCTTTGTTCATTTCTCTGTGTTTATTAGCTGCTAAGGCAGCATCTTCTCCAAGGTGAACCTTACATCCCAACTTCTTCTCACACTATACTAGTATAAAGCACGAGTAAGACTGTGTATGGAGTACTGGACTCATTTATGGGATGGCTCTGCCAAGTTCCAATTACAGGCTTTGGAGCCTACGATAGGAACTCACCGCAGCTGCACTTTTACCTCGAAATAAAAAGCGAATACTGAAAATATTAAATATTTCATATCCTCGAGATAAAATCGAACCCACAATCTGTTTACACATCCTCGTCCCACTATACCACTACTGGCCTCAAATTTCTTTTTTCTTTATCAATTAATCTTACGAGGCCGTTGTGGCGCAGCGGCACAAGGGTGTGACTGTAACGCGACGGTCGTAGGTTCGATCCCCACTCGAGGAAGTGAAATATTTGTTTACGTTTATATTTCCATTTGTTCGCTCTGGTGTCGAGGCAAAGCGCGACGTTTAGTTCTGCCACTCAACACGCAATGCCTCCAAAAATCAGCAAAAAGTGGGGAACTGAATGTCTTAACACTACGTTCCCTCTGCCTACCCTGCTGTGTGCGGGATACAGTGTGAAGTTAAAAAAAAAAAAATCTTACGAGTGATATGGACCTATGTCCATTTTTTTTTTGGCTCCATAGCCAAGAAACCACATGTCAAATTTAATATAACATTATATTTTTTACAAATTCATTATATTTTTTTATTTTATTTTGTATACAAACATTGCCCTGACACGTTCCGGTGGGAGGTTTCACGCAGTTAGTTCGTCTCCCGCGTGCCAGAGATAGCACCGTCTTTTCTGTTGCCCAGGCGGTCAATTGCGTATCGTTTTTTAAAATGGATATTTCATTTGGACAAGTATAGTGCGCTTAGGAAATGGGTATGTATTTTATTTATTATAGTAAAAATTACTTTTTTAAAAGTTAAAAGTTATTTTGAAATTATTTTCAATTTAGGGAGTGAATTTTAAAAAACCACGAAACACGTGTTCCATGAAATATCTTAATGGGACAGAGTGACTTAACTAATAGATTTTCTCTGCCTACTCTTCTATATGCGGGATATATCGTGAAGCTTAAAAAAAAGTACAGTGAGGCCAGTCATAGCGCAGAGGCACGGAATGTGACTGTAAAATCGACTGGTTGTGGGTTCGATCCCCACTCGAGTAAATTCAATATTTATTTAAATTTATATTTCATTTTCTTCGCTCTGGTGTCGCTCAACACGCAATGCCTCCAGACTTTTTTTTTTCAAGGCGGAAAGTGGGGAATTAACTTAACACTAGGTTCCCTCTGCCTACCCCGCCGTCTGCGGGATACAGCGTGAAGCTATATTTATTATACATTATACGTATTCTTAGAATGATCGAACAATAAAATACAAATATCTCGTGGGAACGAAAATACTACTAACAATATTCGCATCAAGAATTTCGTTTCAATTTATGTATATCGATGAAATCCACAATGTGTGTTTATGTTTAGAATTCCATCATATTTATTTTTGGAGCTAGTTTTAGTCTACGGCTTTGTTTGTCTTTAATTTCGATTAAACTAATTTACTAAATTTGTTTACTATTGGCACGCCGTGTTTTAAATTCGTAGCGAGTTATTGATATGGCGTTTGTTTTAGGTCTAAATTATTTTTTTTAACATTTTTGTGACAAAATTATGTGCAAATGTGACATTTATTTCATTAAACATGCACGGGTGGAAATATTTCTTGTATATAACAGAAACAAAACAATGAAAAGGCATTGTACCCAGGTGGTTTGGGTACGTCGTGAAAATGACTGATGAAAAGGTGGTAAAAAAGTCTTATGTATGATGTAAGGATTAGTGGTGAGAGACGCATGGAGAGACCTCGGTTGACCTTTAAAAATATAGTATTGATGGTATTAAAAGAAAGTAACCTAAAGAGCATGACTACTTCACGGAGGGTATGTATGGAGAGAGCGAGAGAGAGAAAGAGCCTTTGGCGCTCCATTCTCTCTGATTACAATAAAAGAAATAAACGTTAAAAAAATCAGAACCTGGCAACCTAGTCTTAAAACACTGTTCGCCACTTTCTGCCGCATTCTGAAGTCATTACGTGTTCAGTGGCGGAACTCCAAACAGCGGTTTGCCTCGTCACCAGATGGAAAAAACGAAAATATTAAATATTTAATTCCCCCGAGTCGAAATCGAATCCATAACTGTCGCTTTTACAGACACACCCTTCTGACGCTAAAGCTGTCTGAAGCTAAAAAATACCTTAAAAAGTACTGCTAAGTGCAAAAGTCTTGAGGTTCCAAATATAATATTTAATTAATAATAGACAAAACTAAAATATAATTTTAGTCTTATGAAATAATTACAGTACAATAACATGCACAATGCATGTTCGTTTATTTAAACCTTTTAAACACGTAACCAACACGATTATAATGTGTTGATTTACCACATTCATAACACGCTTAACTAATTATTTTTCATTTATTTTCACTTAAACCTCTATTCAATAAGTCCAAAAAGTTTAAATAATATACAATTCCTCAATTTTGATGAAGAAAAACATTAGAAATGACTAATGGATTTATAATTTTATTAAAATAGAGTTATTTCGGGCTTTCACTTGAAAAAGCTTCGAAAGTTTATTTATTATAGCTTTTATCAAATTTATGTTCATTCTAGTTTGAATATCGTTGTAATGCGGACGGAATAAGAAATTAATATGAGTTACTATAGATTAACTTATTATGGATTGAATGTTATTAGACCAGGTGAGTTTTTACTTGAATGAAACTAAAAAAGGTTAAAATAAGCGATTAAAATAACCTAAATTTGATGGAAATAGGAGGAATTTTTATTTTTTTCTTTAAAATAATAAGTTAAATACGTCAATATATGTGAAGAAACTTTTCTTTACAAAATTTGTTTAGATCTGTTGTTATATTTAAAAAAACTATTTTTCGATATATTGGACATACCTTTCTAGTTGATGATATTTATTTAAACAATAGAAATACTAAGAATTTTTAAGAAAAATATTGATCTTTAAATTATTGCTGCCACTATTGCCAGACGACTTAGCTACTTTTAGCTGAAGAATTGAAATGGCGGAACTTAGCTACCGTTTTCGCGATTATTTTAGTTTATATTTATAAAGATTTAATATAAATCCATCTTTGAATGCCTACTGCTCCCCCAAGGATACCCATTTACCATCACATATGCTTCACTAATATTTTTTTAATGTTATCTTCTATATATACATATATATATATAAAATCGAAAGATCACTCACTCATCACGAAATCTCAAAAACTACATGTGCTTGGAATCTGAAGTTTTGCATAGGAGTTACTTATAGGACGTAGGTGTTTGCTAAGACGGGAATTTGCAATATTCGACTTCTAAGGGGTTATTTTTGGGGTTGAAAGTTTGTATGAAACTTCGTTACTATAAATGCTAAGAGTCTCAAATTTTGCATAGACGTCACTAGGACGTAGCCATGGAGACAGAAATTAATAATAACATAGTTCACGCGGGTGAAACCCGCGAGCGGGCCGCTAGAATTTTATAAATGTACTCCATGTACCAAAAGCCACAAATCATGAAATTAAACGCCATTTTGAAATTGATTATAATCTATCATGCTAGATATGAACTTACTGACATTCCATTCATCAAAAGAAAATTATACAAAGGTAAAAAATTAAATATAAAATTGTATCATTTACATATATTGAAAATTACATACGTCGATTTGATAGGTGTAAAATTACTACAGTTAAAATAGGGTTAGAAATAGATATAGTTAGGAAGAGACTGTAGAACTAAATACTCGTATTTTCAGCATTTTATTATTTGAAATGGAGAAATCCTCTCGCAATTTCGAAGGTATTTTTTAAATAACAGTTTTAGAAACTTCTAAGTTTTGAGGCAAATTGCAAATTGACCTTGTGACCGAAGTCGTGGTTTAGCTGCATTCTTTTATTTTCTCCAGCATCATTTCTAGGCTCTGGTAATAAGAAGAACCGCGGAACAGGTCAATCGATAAGAATATAGGACTTATTGGCTAGAGCGGTTAGACGGTCTCCAAAAAGGGACATGCTACATTTAAAGGATATGTTTAAACTATAAATTGTCTAAAATTTGTTTTTACTTCTGTTAACCTAACCTAAATTTTGTAACTAAAACTAAACTAACTTAAAAACTAAAATTTCCCACTTCTTTCCCTAATTTTTCTAACTAAAAAGGCGTATCTACAATCAAAAAAGAATTAAGCCTTGTTTACGCCGATCAGATCGATTTATTTTAATGTACAGAATCGACAATCTATTGTTGTTTTCATACTTTGTCACTGTCACTGCTATCTTTTATATTTAAGCGTTTTTTATACTTGTATTATAGAGACCGTTAACGCGGGGTAACGTGAGTAAAAAACATTGTATTATATTATAATATTGACTATTATTATTTATTGAACTAGCTGCAGCCTACAGCTTCGTTTGCGTACGTAAAATCCTGCCTTTTACCTACATAAGGATTTCCAACACACACAAGGGTGTGTCTGTAAAGCGGCGGTTGTGGATTCGATCCCCACTCGAGGAAGTGAAATATTTATTTACGTTTATATTTCCATTTCTGCGCTCTGGTGTCTAGGCTAAGCGCGACGTTGAGTTCTGCCACTCACCACAAAGTGGGAGTTTCTTAACACTACGTTCCCTCTGCCTACCCTGCTGTTTGCGGGATACAGCGTGAAGCTAATTTAATTATTACTATTTTTAGGCTCACAAGAACCTAGATTGTAAAATAATTTACTTTTAATCTATAAAATATCGTTATTTACTTCACAAAGTATCCTACATCGACAGCACGCGTGGATCTCAACGACGCAATTAAAACTTTCTATTAGTTATAAAATGTTAGATAAGAACTTAATGAGTTTTTATTATACAGAAGTGTTTACGTTACTTTTATTATTATCGGGAATTCTACGCAACGGAACGCAGTAGAACATTTTTTACTAACTCTTGTTAAATATATAATAATAATAAGTCTATATTAAGTAATGCAATAGATGTGGATTCGATTCCTATTTAGAAACTTTAAATTTGAAATATTCCCATTTATTTTCCCCTTTGTTTTGACAAAAAGGGTAGAATTTTTAATGATTAATGCTACAACACTGACTTTGATAGTTCATATATTTGTTTCTTTTTTTCTTAATGTTATTATGTTTTTTTTTTACCCATTGAAAAATCTTTTTTACGATTAAGATTCTTTATAAATAAGGTTGTTCATAAGGACTAAAAGATTTTGAGAAGCATTTTCAAAAAGAAGCGTAGCAAGTACTAATCATAACCATCAAAGTTCGACATCTACGATTCGTAGGACATGTGGAGAGAATGGGTGATACCAGAACACCTAAAGCTTTGCTGTACCGTAAGCCAGATAGACGGAAAAACTGAGGACCTTGAACGGAGAGACCTAAAACTCTGGGTATCATAAATTGGAAGGAAAAGGTCAGAAGTAGAAGGAACTGAATAATATTCTGGGGGAGAGCAAAGTTATCTCGCCACTATATCACCTTAGATGATGACGACTAGAAGCATCATCATCAACACCTTATGCTACTCATGAAATTCGGGCGGGTAGTGGAGTATCTTGACATTTATTTCTTTATATTTCCAGGTGCCGAATCTGGTAAAGTAGACGGCGATGCTGCCCCCGTACAGACGGAGGATTCCACTTCAGATGAGCGAGTCATGCACTGCGTTGTTGGAGGAGCTCATGCTTTTATACTTAAGGTATATAAAAGATTCTTAATTGCACTTGAAAATATAAAAAGTAAATAGAATTACATAAATTAAGTTATTAAACGTGGACAAGTTATCTACAGAAGAGGCTATATTCTGTTTATTGCAGGGTAGGCAGAGGGAACCTATGTTAAGATAACCCCCCACTTTGATAATCTCCTCCTTTTACAGAAGTCGGTTAAAAAGAAACATAAAAGACATAAAATCAAAGATAGGCCGGTAAGGTAGTTTCCTATCATAATATTTTTTAATCGCAACAATACCTGCCAAGTAAAATGACAAGAAGGCGTCGCGAACGACAATGTTTTTATGCCTACAACAAATATTTGTCAGACTTGTCATACGTTTTACTTTTTATAATGTCATGTTAATACGTTTTTTTAGGTGACTAGTGTCATTTTATTATCTTTAAAGAAAGTAGGTTTAGGTTTTGTTAAGATTGATATAGATATTAACTTATTTAGACAATATATTAAAGTTTTCTTTGTAAAAATAACTGTTATAAGACTAACAAAATTGGCCTTTATGTTGACGTTTATTTATAATATAAGACATATTTATCTCCAGATATTTTTCACAGGCAAGAAATAAGCTTTGATTATTTTTTGACAGATATCAAGTTTTTTTGGACTTGCACCGCTACGCTTCGAGTCCAAAGGGAATGGTTTCACCGTCGGCATATCGAACGCTATGTGCATATACAGCTATATTCTTGTTACTATATTAGGTAATACAAGTGACGATAGCGCCCTATTCTTATATATGTATGAGCATAATATATACCGAAATCATCAATCATTATCATGTTTCCTATAAATTTCTCAATATAATTTGAACAAACCAAAATATTTTATTATTTCTATATTACACCCTTGAACTGGAGTACCACCCGTGGACCTACAATAATGAAATGAAAATGAAAATTCAAAATGAAAATGAAAATTAAAAAAAGTTAAATTTATAAATATATTATAGAAAAACTTATATTTGCAATTAATTTCATACAAAATGAGTGCAAACATAAATTAATCAACTTTATTAAGTTTTGTTTCCATTGACTTCAATCATGAAATTGCTATAGTTTTTTGCACACATTTAAATTATTTTACTCACTAATTAATAATTCAAAATTTATTAAAATTTCTTCGTATTTTTTTTTTCAGTGATATGCACAGTTTTTGGTCTGGTTGCTGAAATCAACGCGGGCGTGGAACTGTCAGTACGAATGTCCTCAACTATGTCACAATTTGTGTCGACTTGTGACGTGTTGGTGGTTGTCGTGACTGCGGGCGCTGGTGTGTACGGCGCTCCTAAGAGAATGAGGAATATGCTCAAATTCATGGAAAGTATTGCATCGGTAAGAAATAATAATGATTCTTAAATGGGTTCTTTAAAAAAATCTTTAAGAATAGGAACGTATTCCATCCATCAGCCTTTTAAAGTCCACTTCTGGACATAGGCCTCCCCCAATGCTCGCCACTCCGTCCGGTCCTGCGCCCTTTGAATCCAGCGGGTTCCCGCTGTCTTCTTGAGGTCGTCGCACTATGGGACGCTTCCTATAAAAGCGTGCCGAAAATGGTCGAAACAAAAGTCGTAATTTCAAAGTTCTGTTGATTGTTCTATATACTAGAATAGACTATCTTATCAATACAACAAGATTTTTATTTTTGATAGCAGTTTAAAGTATCCAAAATGACCTTCAAAAAATACATTTCGATATTTCCCTATTTTCCATACTGCATATAGCGATATTTAAGCGTTAGTTTCTTTATAAATTTCTATAGTAACTATATTTATATTATACATTTTTATAAAGCTCATTGTCTCTTCTTTAAGAAAATATAATTAGTGTATAATAAAAAACTATATTTAAAAAGATATCTTAAACTTTTTAGAAGTGTTATATTTTAACATTTTTATATTTTTAATTGGAGTTTTCACTGTTGCCGCTGGCTGCCGCTGCCGAGAAAACTATATTTATGTATACTACAACTATTCAACAATTATGGGAAAGAATAAAATTTTGCGCATATTTGCGCCATTTTGATTTAGAGCAAAAAAACCAAAATGTAGTAAAATGTAAATTTTTGATATTTCATGAATACTGCTTATATTTTAAATAATTGGCGTCTTATTTAGTTCATTTTTGTTCTATAAGTAGAAAAAAACTATCAGAATGTTTATTTTAACATGAAAAATAATAATATGACTATTTTTGAAAAAGCATATTTGTTTTGAAATTGACATTTTTTGTGGTCATTCCAACCATGAAAATAACAAAATTATCATTTTTTTATGTGAATAAACAATATTATGTGAATACAAAATAAAATATTTAATTAATTTGATGTGGTTTTGCACAAAACACTTTTCTGGACAAGTATAAAAAGACCAATTATACCTAGTTTCTTTCATTAGAGTAACCGGACTTTCCGCATTGTTTCTATTACTGTTATCTTATTAAAAGATATACATATATTTTGTGCAAAATGAGTGAATTCGTTTGCAGTAGACGTTACTTATGCACTTTTATAATTGAAGGGAGAAATACTTCTGAAATAGAAAACTTTTAAAAGGAGAACTTCAATTTGTCGTCATCAGACGTACAAACTATAATAAACAACATTCAAAAAAAATTTTATGTAATTCTTCAAACTATGTCATCAGGACTTTCCGTAAATGTCGAAAAATTCGATCAATATACACTTAATACAGCGCAATTATATGTTAACAAATGTAACAAGTATTACATGCCTTCTTCGGCGCATAAAACTCTTACACACGGAGCTCAAATAATACAGTACTATGCAATTCTTCCTATTGGGCAACATTCTGAAGACCCATAGGAAGTAAGAAATAAGGATTACAAAATTATCTAACGAACTGATTGACGAAGCTAAAGAACTTCTGCAAGTCACAGAATAAATTCCTTGCTTACATCACTATTTTTATTAAAATTATTTTTATATTACATATGATATATCACTTTTTTGTTTAACAGCCTAGATTTAGTATATTTAAGTTACTTTTAATGATTTAAAAATAATAATATTTTTTAAACATCTTAATAAGCTCTTATTTATGACAATTTCTAACTTTGAATTTTTTTTATTAAATAACTCATGACTTTTATTAATATCTATTTTATGTCATTGATAGCAAATATATTCAAGTATATATATGCAAAATTTCAACACTTTGCGATGAAAACTGAATGAGTTACGGATTTTTGACACGAAGCGCTTCATTCCGTCCCACTGTGCGTCGGTCCACCTGGTTGGAGGGCGGCCTGTACTCCTAACTTATTACAAAGTAATATTAAAATAAATATATTTTTTTTATAAAAGCTTAATTATTTCAGTTTCGAGATATTTGAAGCTTCTTAAGCTACGATTTGAATTTTTACATAGACGTGAACGACTTCCACGGTTAATATTATTAAAACAAAAATATTAATAAGTTCTGCCCACCAACCCGCAATGCGAACAGAGTGTCTTAACACTAGGTTCCCTCAGCCTACATAGCAAGCTACATGCAGCATATAAGATTTGAATTGATGAACACTAAAGATTTTTTTCAGGTGGACACGAGTATTGGAGCACATTATTCTTTGGTCACTGAGAGGAAGCTATGCGCCATATTAGTGGCTATATTAATTTTCTTTACGGTGTTGATAGCTGATGACTTTTGCTTCTACGCGTTACAGGCTAAAAAGGTTGAGAGGCAATGTAAGTAAAATTGTATATTTTTTCTTGAGGATCGACACCAGTTTTGCTAGTCAGATAAATTACTCTACTTTTATATGTACATATACAGGGTGGAAGAGGCAGCGCTCCTTTTACTGAAACATATAGGGTAAAATATTTCAAACCCAGAATTAAAAAAAATTATCAAGGTACCTCAACAGTTTGGACGTAGGATTTTTTTTTCATTTCACGATTTTAATCCATACCTGTATTTCGTGTGACGCACACATACGTAAGCGACGTTGCCGCTTTGACAGGTAAGTGTGTGCGTGCCTATGTTATACTTTACAAATGGCGTTTTAAAATAAA
>JAEBDU010013380.1:82137-114499 GCA_016802625.1 Heliconius numata | reverse complement strand
TAATAGCGAAGTTTCAAGCGAAGTTATAATATATGATAGCAGGCGTGAATTCTCATTAGGTATGCAAGAATTTTATTTATTCATGCGGAACTTCGGTGTCCGAATATGCATTTTGAAGGTAGTTTCAGTTAGTGCCTTAATAAGTGAGCAAAAAATTTTGTTTAAAGTGTCCAATAAAGCTGTGAAAATCTATATTTGGGATAGAGAAGAAATTATGTGTTTTAACCTCATATTGTCAACAAGGACCTAGTCTAAATAAACTCCATTCGGCAAGAGCTGTTTTGGAATTAGTATAGAGAAATTAGGATATAAAAAAAACTTGATATGAATAATAAGAAACTTCATAAATTTCATAAACATGGAATATATTTTCGGAAATAAATGCAGTGAAATTCTGATCTCTTCGAAAATTGTGCGAAGTCAGCTTATCGAATTCATCCATCATGAGTTCCACAAAATGGCAGATTACTAAAGGGATACTAAAGTGAGAAAGTAAGAATAAATAATAACGTTATTAGTTGGTTTTGGCACTTTTAGAAGAAATTACGTCAATTCTACTATAAAAATACATTGTAAAGTTGTAAACTAAACTGGAGTAAGCTCATGTTAAAAATATGAAGATCTAGGATTTTCGTCTGTGTAAAAAAATAGATTACAATGGAAGAAAAGAAAGCCTATGTAAGATCCGTCCATTCCAATCTCTTACTAATATATTTTCGTAACAAAAAAGCAACTTCTTACTTTTTACTTCATTATACAAGAGATAGAGAAGGAAACATAGTGTTAGGACACTTAGTACCACGCTGTTACCCTATTCACCCAATTCGGCGAAAAATTCCACTTAAGTTAGGTTAGTGGAAATCAACACAACGTTTTGTCTAGTTACCAGAGCTAGTAGATGAAAATAATTCATTGGACTAAATAGAAAACGAACCCACAACCGTTGCGATTACAGTAAGAGCATACTGCTGGGCCACGATGCCCACAATAAAATAAACACATGCCAATATCATATGATGTACAATAGGAACTTAGTGTTAAGACAATGATATATATACTAGGAACCTAGTTGTAAGACGACATTCCCACACACCGCCCAGTCTAGAGGCTTTGCATGTTGAGTGGCGAAACTCTACGCCTTCTTATTTCACCAACTAGAAATCGATTCTACGACCGTCGTGTCAGTCAAAGTAATCTCAGATAACATAAGGTTTTTACACTATCTAAAACTTTATTCGACAAAATGTAAATGCAATTGGAACTAACAGACGTAGTGGTGTATAAATTAGGGGGGGAGCTAACTGCTGGTTGTCGCAACTTGAACAGCTTTGCCCCGATGTAACTTTAATTTGGATTACATACGGATATGGAAATAGAAAAATATTAGATAAAAAATACTAAACGCTATGCCTAAAGAATTTGATGAAAAATGGGTAACGGAGTGTCTTAACACTAGGTTCTCTCTCTGCAATTGTCATCAGAACTCGTAAATCAAATTTAGATGAATCGGACACTGGAAAGTGCTTTTATTTGAGCTTGTCTGATAAAGAGTTTGTTAAATATTACACTAAAGTATAGAAAAAGTAAATAGTTTTTAAAAAAATTTTGGCCGGTTGGTGGGAATCGAAATATCTTAACACTAGGTTCCTTCTGCCTACCCTGCTGTAAGAGTAACAGCATTCAACTGCTTCTTTTTAAATCTTAAAACTTAAATTTTGTGGATATTTTTGCCACCGCCTAATTATTTATACATCTTATATGTAAATCATTTTACTATTATTTGTCTCTAGATGGCATTACAGTTTATCAACTTCAATAAAATATATAAAAATTTAAACGAAGCGGGATTTGAATCCATACCTCTTTAGAAACCGTCCAAGCGCTCTGACCAACTAAACCATAAGCTTGTTATCTATTTATTTATATTGTTAGCATCTTTGTAGGGAGATTTTCTTTGCTTCTCACACAGTAGAATTGACACTGGAGAAACTAATATCAAGTCACCCCGTTCTCCAATGCGAGAGTCGTGACACTACCGCTCACTTGCAAAAACGGTAAAGCAATAAGGTGAGAAAATAATATAGAATAATAAATAATTATAAAGAATATTTAGTAGTCTTATATATATTTATGTATTTCTATTATTCCGAAATGCAGTGTGTACTGCAGCTATTTGCGGTAATATTTCAGGATGCAATAGACTAAGGTAGTTCGACTTCCTGAGTTAAACGTTTCCACAAAGATTACAGCTTTAGTGGAAAGATTAATTGTAAGTTTAATCTAATTTTGATTTTATGTTAATTATGATAATCTAATATAATAGTAACGGGTTCAAATTTTAATTGAGAGATTATTTATATTTATTGATGAAATATCTTCTAGAGTTTAGTGTTTTTTTTTAGTATTAACTTCATTGCCCATTTTCCCCCTAAGATTAGTGGAAGTAAACGTGGCGCTTTGTCTCATCACCAGAGAGAGAAAAATGAAAATAGTGATGGTTGAGGGTTTCGTTTCCCGAGAGAAAATCAAACCCACGACCTTCATGCTAATATTTGCACGCTATTGTAGGATACACATACGAGTGAACACAGAACTAGGCACCCATGTAGATCCCCCAATCTTTTATCGGTATAGTCGAAATCGATGCATTACTTAACTTGGCTCTTATTTTACATTTATATTTTTGATAAGATTTAAATAAATACGTACGTACAATAAAAGGAATACCACCAAATAATATTTTATCTATACATACTTATTTTTAAAAAAGTGAAAAAATAAATGTTATACTAATAATTTAAATATCTGCAAACTTGGAATACCTTAACATTAGGTTCCCTCTGACTTCCCTGCTATATGCGGGATAAAACGTGAAGCGGTAACATGACTATACCTTTACCTACTTTAAAAAAAAATTAAGACCTACCGATCGTATACAGCGACGTTCGTGTTGTAAATCGCGTGAGGACGCCACATCGTAAAACCCTCATGCAAAACCAATACTCTAGGGAATGACGTGTATCGGTGGAAATTACTTTTTTCATATATTATTCATAACCATTTTATATTAAATATTTTATATTATAACTATTTTTATTTATTATATTCCAATTTTTAAGTAAATATGTACTTAATAAGTAATCATTTTACGTAAGTTAATGTATGTTATGTTCAGTAATAATAATTTTACGTAAGTTAATGTATGGAAATATGGGGATTTATTAGGACGACTCAATCTATTTCAAAAATCTACCCTGCTATATGCGTGAAGCGGAAAAAAATAGAAAATAAAGTCTGAGTGTTTTATCACCACACTCTCTCTGCATATTTTGCTATATGCGAGATACAAATATAGCATGAAACAAAAAAATAACTTACGTGGACGAAATCACGAGCGGAACACTAGTTATTAATATAACTTATAACTATATAATTATAATATTGTTGGTTTCAATTTAATTTTAAATTAAATTGATATTCATAAAGTCCTTGTAGGTAATGCTATTCTAGGTTCTCAAATCATAGGCCAACTTTGCTTTGAATATGAAAGTAGTATAAAAAAATAAACTGACTTCTTATACATTAAAATTCCAAGAAACTTATGAACAAACATAACAACACTTACTAAGCTTAACACAATTACTTGAAAGAATAAATATATTATTATTCTCAACTATTACAATATTACATGAAAATGGTAAAATTTCAAAATTATCCCACACAAAATTAGAATTGCAGAAATAAAAATAATAAATAAAAAATATATTAAAATAAATTTAACCTGAAA
Organism: Heliconius numata; assembly: GCA_016802625.1. Taxonomy (NCBI): domain Eukaryota; kingdom Metazoa; phylum Arthropoda; class Insecta; order Lepidoptera; family Nymphalidae; genus Heliconius; species Heliconius numata. The sequence continues at coordinate 110,712 of JAEBDU010013380.1, read as the reverse complement.
ATATAAATATTAAATGAAAAATATATATTTATCGATGTTACATACATCACTATCAGTAAACTCTTTACGTTCGTATTTGCGAAATGGCTACGTTACGACCCCATATATCATACAAAGCATATATTTGTGGAACAATGTTATAAATACAGGTTATATATATATCGTTACCAAATGAGGGTATCATAATAAAAATTAATTATACAAAGTACCAATTAGTGGTGGGTCTCGCATCTGATATAGATACTTACGCTATCAAGGCGCAGTGGAACAGTCTCTTAGTTTACGGAATGGTTGTCTGTTCAATCCCGATTTGGGGATTTGAGTAGGTATATATATTTAAAAGGTTTCATTTGCCCACGTTGGTAAGACAAAGGGAAGGATGTCTGTATTATTATTAAGATTTTAAAAATACATGCAAACAAAAACTTTTAACTTAAAAAAATAAATGAATCAGCTTCACGCTATATCCCGCACACAGCGGAGTAGGCCGAGGGAATCTAGTCTTAAGATACACCATTCCCCATTTTCCACCGAATTCTGGAGTAAATAATAAATACTTCATTTCCTCGAGTGGAAATCGAACCGAATTTGTTAATAAAATAACTGTTTGTATATATAAAATATATACATATATAAATATTTTTCATTTAAATTTCACTTAGAGAGTAGAGGATTCATAGGGATATGTATCACTGTTTATCCTCCAAATATTTTACATTCTGGTCTTGTAGAGAAAAGGTCATCCCCAAAGTTGGATACGTTTCGTATATCCTTTGACAAATGACGCGAAATTATTTAAAAATAGGATTAGGTGGTTTATGTTTATCTTATTATATCGCTTATAGAAGCCTAAATTAAAAAATAAATAAAAATATTTTTTTGAGTTTTAGAACAGTCATTAGATGGTTAATATTCTGAAAAGTTAAAATTTGCAAGAAATTTGAATTAGATTAAAAAAAATTAAATCGGCTTCATCAAATCTTCTTCCTTCAATCAGAGGTGACCTAGTGTTTAGGCACTCCGTTCCCCACTTTCCGCCTATTTTTGGAAGCGTTGCATATTGTTGAGTGACAAGGCACTTTGCCTTTTTCAACACCAGAGCGAAGAAATGGAAATATAAATTTAAATAAATACACTTTCTGCCAATACGCCATGATTGGCCTCACTGACTGTTTATTTACTAACTTAATTTACTATATTACCAAAAAAATCAGACACACAATGTCTCCAGAATTCGGGGGGAAAGGGGGAACAGAAATATCTTAATGGGATACAGTGTGCAAACACTAGGTTCCCAGGTTCCCTCTCCCTACCTCGCCAAGATTGAAAACGCGCGTGAAACTAAAAAAAATAACATTTAACCAGTCTTCCCTACAGTATCATCCAGACGATCACATTATTATTATATACATAATATATGACGGTAGTCTACCATGAGGGTTCTTTAAGCTGAAGCAAGGTTTAATACCTCTTAGACAGACGCTCTGAGAAGGGATTTTCTTCTTCTGTAAAGTACAGCTTTGAAGTTTTACAAAGAAAAAAATATTATTTACAGTGTATTCTTATTTTATTTACTCGTATATGATATGCTGTGGATTTGTGGAATAAGTCTCTGTGATAGAGATATAATTTCAAAGAGGCCAGTCGTGATGCAGCGGGAAATAGTGTGACTAGAACCGACTGTTTGTGGGTTCAATCCTCAAGAGGAAATGGATTATTTATTTTTCCATTTCTTCGCTCTGGTGTTGAGGCAAAACAATTTTAAATTGTATTCGAGTCGATATTAATTAGAGTAGAATTTAATTGAATATATTTTATATTACAATATTGAAGAGAGAAAGTGAGGAACGAAGTGTCATAATACTAGGTTCCCTCTACCTTCACACAATCAAGCTACGTTCTTATAAAATCAATAATTATTAATTATTAAAGGACATTAAAGGTCATTTCAGGATTATAGCAATATATAAATATGTGACGAATGCAGTCAGCGTCGGGACTACCACTGCAGTCCCCGCTGGGGTAGCAACCCTCGTATCCTATTTAGTCACCGCGCGGTTGCCGTCGCGTACGGACGTGTCTTAGACCGTTTTAGGAGCTAAATTGGTAAGTTATTTTCAAATATATAACTAATACTGTTTTTAAGCTATAAGTGCATAGGTCTCTGTGAAAGAAAAGTGTTTTTTTTGTGTTTTATTCGAGATTTTTACTAAATTTTCATTCACGTCTGCGTTTCGAGCTTCGATACAACTTGCGGTTGACCGCCGTATAATCCGTACAATTAGGATTTGTAATTAAAATTTCTCGCCACTTTTGCGGGTATTATTTAAATAATAGATTGAAATTTCTATATTTAATCAGAATAATCTTTTAAAATCCAGTTAAACCAATTTTTTCAAGATATTTTTTCTTTGTTTTTTCTGTCTGTCTGTCTATACATTATTCATTCGAATGTCGCTAGGACTTTTTATGAGCGAAGTTAACCATTTAATCGGTAGTATGCGGGGGTGCCTTATTAAAAAAGTTTAAAATCTAATATATATTAAGGATTGACTTGTTACGCCCTAAAACTTTTATTACTCTTATTTGAATTAACTCATTTCGCTTTTGAACTTAAATAATGATCGCCTTTATATAAACATAGTAGCTTTGTATAAAATTTTAAATATTTGTATGTAATTTTGTTATAGACAGATAAATATCTATTATTAATACATTGTGCGGAAATAGAATTGGGCGGAAAGTGGGGAACGGAGTGTCTTAACACTAGGTTCCCTGTGCCTACCCTGCCATGTGTGGGATATAGCGTGAGGCTAATTTTTTTATCATATTATATTGCTTTTGCCTATATTTATTGTTTTTATGTATTTTTTTATTAAGCGTAGATGCATATATCCTGAGGGTTATAGGACATGGACCATGTGAACTACTAATACTTTGTTTTTAATGTCTTGTCTTTTTCTTGTCTTTTTCAATCTAATCTAAGCCATAGTCAAACTTTGGAATATACTTTAGAATATACTTCTTCTACTTTTCCACTCTCATTAGTCAAAGTGAAATGAGATCCCCTCTAGTAGATTAAGCCATTAAAATATTAAGGATTTCAATATACATCCAGCAAAAAACACAATGTCACAAAAAATATTTACATGAGGCCGTAATGGCGCATCGGAACAGCGTCTGACTGCAAACATGACGATTGTAGGTTCCCTTAGGGAAGCTAATTATTTTCATTTCCCCACCCTGGTAACAAACCACACAAAACGCAACATTTCTGAAATAAGACAGAAAGTGGGGAACGGAGTGTCTTACAATAAGGTTCCCAGGTTCCCTCTGTCTACTCTGCTATAATATATAGGAATATAGCATGAAGCTAATGAAATTACGACACATACTAGCCGAAAGTTATTTCTAAAGAAAACCAGAGGCACAAGTTTCGAGGAAACGCAAGTTCCATACTAGACTTTGTGAAACGGTTTCTTTGAAGTCGTCTTCAATTTAAATTACTTTATTAAAACATTCAACATTTATTCACTGATTGAAGAATAGAATGAAGATACTGAGGAATTCTTGTTTTATATATGAAATAATAATTATTACAAAGGCTTTATGCTTTTTTTATGTTAGGCCTTCTCTCAAGCGAAAGAAATGAAGAGAAACTAGGTCTTTAATATTCCGTTCTTCGAATTTGAGACACTGCTTGTTGAGTGGCGGAACTTAACGCTGAACTAATTAAAAGCTATATTTCATTTTAATATCATATGGGCAATGTTAATTATCTTCATAATATCTTTTTAGCTTCACGCTCTACCCCACTAAGTTATCATTAAGACTTTCGTTATGCACTTTCCGCTGGATTTTAGAGGCAATGCGTGTTGAGTTGCGAAACTCAACATCGCACTTAGCCTCTTTACTAGAGCGAGGAAAGGAAAATATTAAATGTTGAATTCCTCGAGTGGAAATTGAACAATGCTTGTGCCACATAGCTATAAGGTACTTTAAAAACTAACTCTTTTATCAAGTGTAAAACACACGAAAAAAACTTACCATAAAGATAACTATCAATTAACAAATTAATTTACATAAAAAAACAACCTCAATCGGGATTTGAACTCCATATATCTTCAACTAAAATACACACAAACATTCTCAGTGCATAACAGAAGACAACGGCATCTAAATCGACACTTTAAAGTGTAAATTGTGGAAGACAATTCAACACATCCTCTCGCGTCATTATCTTATTGTACCCATTTGTACGTTGTTTCAAATATTGCACTTGTAATGGTTATATTTTTATGACAATAGTAATAAAATATAATATATATTAAAATGAGGTCTGAACTGGTTGTGGGTTCGATCCCCACTCGAGGAAATGAAATGTTTATTTAATTTATATTTCCATTTCTACGCTCTGGTGTCGAGGAAAAGCCCGGTGTTGAGCTCTGCCACTCATAACATAATATGAATAACATTATAAAACTATTAAATATTTTTTCAATAATATTTTAAGCTGTTTTATGGTAATATGGTATTTATATTACAGATCTACGCTTTTTATTGTATATCAGAGTAGGCAAGGGGAACCTAGTGCTAAGACACTCCGTTCCCCACTTTCCACCCAAATTCGAGACATTGCTTATTGTAACACTACGTTCTATTTTCATATGTTAACTAAATCATATGTTTTCATAAGTTATATGTATATTATCAATTATGATGATTACCAGAACTTCATATGCGTGTTGAAATCAAGGGGAAATACGTAATCGGAGGGTCCCCATGGGACAACGATCGTAATTTTGGAACCCACGAATTTGTGTTAATGAGCAAACTACTGCATTATTTATTGAGGTCAGTGGCGTAGAGGCAAAAAGTGTGACTGTATTCACGACCGGTTGTGGATTCGATTCCCACTAGAAGATAAGAAGAGGAAATATTTAATAATTTAATTTTTTCATTCGATGATTTCCGCCACTCAACACTCAATGGCTCCAGAATTCGGCGGAATAGGGGAATTGAGTGTCACAGCACTTGGTTCCCTCTGTCTATCCTGCTGTGTGGTGGTTACACCGAGAAGCTGAAAACAAACTACTGTATTTATTTAATTAAAATGTAAATTATCAAAATTATTTGTAAATGGCAACCCTGAATTATTTAGACTTCGAAAAGATAACATGCAGTTAAGAGTAGAGCATTATCTTAATGCACCTATTTAATTTTATCTGTCTTAAGAGTCACGCAATTCACAGAAACCTTCTATAAGAGCATAGAAAACGTTACTATAAATTATATAAAAGTTTGTTTTTTTTCTTTGTTGTGTGGCAACACCACGCTTTTTCCTTACTATCAGAACGTAAATGAAAATATTAATAATTAATACCTATTCGCCCGAATGGAAATCGAACCCACATCCTTCGCTTTACATTCATACGCTTGGCCCTGCGCCCCGACGGCCTCAATGTAATACTTAAGTAAAATATATATATTTAAATTATTTTATAGGCAAACTACAGTACTACTAAAAAATACTTGTTAAAACAAATAAAACAAAAAACTACAATAACAATTTTTATTGTCATGAATAATCCTATATCTTATAAAACAAAGTCGCTTTTCGTGTCTGTCTGAACTTTCTAACTCTTCTTCTTCTAAACCACCCTACAGATTTTGATGCGGTTTTCACCATTAGGTCGAGTATTTCTCAGGGAAGGTTTATATATAGTTTATTATTTGTACATTCTTATGTAAATTAACATAAATACGATAAATGTGTATAAAGTCCTACCCGTTGAGACACTTTCGCGCATGCGCTGCTTTAATGGTAAGTACTACATGAAAATAATGTACTGGAGTATTGTTCCTCTTAATAAGATCTACAAAAAAGTCCGCGAGAGCATATTCATATCTTTTAAGAATAACATGTAGTGATCATATTTCTGTCTAAAAATAGTAATTTCAATATATTTTTTATTGTGAGGGATATTTTTCCATAATGGTATTAATCCTTATCCTTTAAAATACTTTATTAAATTTCTACGTTAAACAAAGATAAAATTTGCTTCTTACACTATTTCGAAATTGCGAATAGTTTTAGAGAAAAACGCATTTAATTATTGACACATCACACCGTTCACACATCAACTGTATCGAGTCCAATTTCACTTATTCCTTACTCTCAGCATATAAATAAGTACGTTGGCCATTTAATGTAGACCAAAACTGTCTTTTACTGTTTTTCATTTTAATAAGTACTTTAGAAGTTGTTACAATATCAAAAAAATCCTTGCTGCGAAACTGCTCGCCACTCGCCATGCGTCCGCCGCGCCCGCCTGCCTTACACGCATCGGTGGTTCAGTGGTAGAATGCTCGCCTGCCACGCGGGCGGCCCGGGTTCGATTCCCGGCCGATGCATTCTATTTTATTTTCCTGACAGGCAGCCACGTAGTGCTTGCTTTTCATCAGGGACAGAATACCCTCTTCAGCATTAACCACAAGCTCGAAAAAAAAACCCGCCTGCCTTTATAGCAACGAAGATTTAGATCCGTTTGCACGTATTGGATAGTTCGAGTTGAATGTATTATTTCAGCGCGATATATTTGGTTTCATATTTTTTGTAGTAGTTATTAGTAGGTAGGTTTTTGTTTATAATTTCTTCCGTTTAAAAATAGTCATTTAACTATCTAAAAATAGTCATTTAAATATATTTTAATAAGTACTTGAAAAGATTAGTAGCACAGATTTAAAATTACGGTACCTACTAAAAAATCCTTGCTGTGTAAAGCAATTGGAAAATCCTTATTGAAACTATGAAAATGCGGGTTGCATTAGGGTTTACTTAATTTTCACATTATCTTAAGTGCTTTGCAAGCATACATTATATGAATAATCCAGTAGTAAAAGCGGGCGAAGCCGCAAGGGGGTCGCTAGTTCATAATAAAATCAAGTTTATAACACCTACAGATTCTGACAAGTCAATTTAACTTTTTCCTCAACCCTTAAAGAAACATTCCTTACCCTTTGTAGGCGAGGAAAATCCCTTAGAATAATGTGAGGAAGATTCTCATAATGGCTTTTATCCATTTCATTGAGGCCTTCGTGGTGAATTGAGGCAGAGTTTGACTGAAAGCGCAATGGTTCTGGGTTCGATTCATGTTTTATTATTTATTTAATTTTATTTATTTTAAAAGATAATAAAACTTGAGAGTTTAGTTCCATTCAATATGCAATGTCTTAAGAATTCGGCGGGAAGTGAAGATCGGAGTTTCTTAATATAAGTTTCCAAGGTTCCCTACTCTATTCTGTACAGAATACAGCGCAAAGCTAAAAATATAATATACAAATTTACCCGTTTATTATGAGAGTAAGCAACGCTCCTTAAAGCTGATGGGTGTGCAAATGACATCTTTCCAGCTTTAGAAGCAAGTAATCCTAAAAAAGGTTACCAGTCTTATATCAACCTGAATAAATAATATATACAAAGATATGCAATTCTATAACCAATTACCAAATTGGAACCAAAATATTTGAATCTATGTATTATAAAATTCAGGTTCACTCCAAGTGTATTGACTCTACGTTCCCTCTGCCTATCCTGCTATGTACGGGATAAAGCGTGAAGCAAAAAACATATATTATGACAACATTTAATCCCGCCATCAAAGTTCTCAATATAGAAAATAAAATAATATATACAGGGTGTCCCAGGAGTCAACGATAAAACGAAAACAGGTGATAGACCAAGTCGTGACAGTTATGAGAAAAATATAAAAAAAAAACTGTGTCATGTATTTTTCATATTATATTGATTTAAAAATATTTACTACACCCAACTTTAACCGACTGTATTATAAAAAAAATGTACTACACTGTTTTTGCAAGTAACTTTAAAAGTTGGCGCATTTAATCTGGATTCCGAAATAGTACGACACTTGCTGGATTACTTCGTTGTTGAAGAGAGAAAAATCGAAATACACGATAATCGGGATGACGTTCAACGTTTTAGTATCTTTTCCGATACATTCTAGTTGCAGCATTAGCATTACATAACCATTCTCCATAAATGAAATGCATATTGACAATGTGTCAAAGACCGAGTTTATGATCTGCGAGAGCCCGGACTCGAGCACTATCCTTATAAGTCCTGGGCCAGCCCCTAATTCGGAAAAGGTTTATACTACCGTATAAACCTTTTCCGGGGATCACAGACCACACCAGTGACCTCCCGCCACTTAGCCCAGGCAACGCTTATCTGACCATGGAGATCGTGATCGATACCTCCAGACTCGTGCATGACGGATCTAAGATACCTGAACTTTTTCGATTAGAGTATATATTTGAGCACTCGTAGCAACTACCACAAATTCGTAGCAAGCTCTACGCTAAAACAAATAATATAATTTTGCAGTCCAACAATTTTACCTTAAAAACTTTTATATTTATTTTTTATTTTCTCATCATTGCTTCATATTAATTGAGTTAAAAAAGCGTTTATACGTCCTACCCAGTACTGTCTATCTGTAAATATATTATTTCTAAAGAAAAGTAACGTTACCATTGCAAAAAATATTTTTTACTTTTCAGAAAAATATAAATATTGAATGCAGCGGGATTTGAACCCACGCTTCTTGGACGGTTACCAATTATACACAGAAAAACAGTAGAAACAAATATATATTTCTCATATCTTTTCCATATATAGACAGCGATTATTATAATTATATATATAGATATCCTTCATTTTTATCCAAATTATACCTTGCATCTCTCAATTCTTCATTTAAAATATATTTCATAGCTTACTAGAATATAACTCTTAACACCCACATAATAAGGCTTAAAATGCGTTAAATCCATAACTCCAGTATACAAAAACATACATCCTTTATAATGAATCAAACCTGTCCTCGTTTAGATAAAAATGTTCGTAGCATTTTTGCTGTATTGATATCAAATGGTGAAAAAACAGCAGTTATATATGGTTCCTTTATAGCTTTTTACTTTGGCTTCTTGAATTATGTTTCGCATTAATATGGTAGAACCGTTGTGAAGCCGTTGATGATGGGTAGTGGGTTTATATCCTACTTAGAATTTTTTTCTAGCTTTACGTTTTTTTAGTAGGCCGATAGACTTTAGTGTCTCATTTCGAGTGTCAAAATTCTCTCCATGTTTGCCGTGATTTGAGATTTTGTTTTCCAGTACGGGGAAAGAAAAATATTTTAAATGAAACTTCCCCTAAGCTGGACTGTCGTTATCGCTAGATTTTAGAAAAAGCTTTCCCTCGTTACCAGAGTGAGGAATATTTTATTTCCTCGAGTAAGAATCGAACCCGCAACCCGTATGCTTAAAGTCGCAGGCTTGTGCCCCTGCGCTACGACTAGCATTAATTGAATAAATTGTTAATTTTAATTTAGTCCTAAAACTAAAGATTTTATTTTTTTAAAATTTCAAATAATTAATTCTCTCGACTAGGTATTCCCAGTCGAGGTCCCACAACCAACAGCTTACAGTCACACGCTATACCACTGAGTCACCAAGTTGTTTAATTATTCATAAACTTGAAAAACCATAAAAAAAACTAATACTAGAAGCTAAGTACAGAAATAATATAATAAAAATTGGTAAAATAAAAATTTTTAAACAGTTTAATAAACTCTAAATGACTCTAACAAATTGTTTAAAACTACAGTCGTATTACATTTTTAATAAGCGAGACTCCGCAGACCAACTTAAGTGGATATAAATTGAATGTTCTTAACTATTTCTGACGTAGTCACTTTCTTTGTGGAGGGAAAAGGTTCAAATCTTGCGATTTATATGAATGTATAATAAAAAACTGGACATAGCAAGATAAGCACTGGGAACCTAGGAACCTAGCGTTAAGGGACTCTATTTCCATTGTAACCCTTCCGTTCCCTACTTACAGAATTCCAGAAACCGAAATTGTGTCGAACTCTGGAAGCATTGAGTACTGAGTGGTCGAACCGATTTTGATGAAACTGTTACATAATTTACAATTATATGTTTTTTTTATTTCCCATAAATTTGTGAAAATCGTACTTTACCCTAATAAAAGTGAAGAAAATCCAACTCTCTGCAATATTGCAATCTGAGCAACCCGCACGCGGCTTCGCCCACATAAACTACTGTCATATTATAGCCAAATCTTTACATAAATTTTAGCCTATGTATTATTCTGACATATTAGCTGTACTACCGTAAAGTTTCGTTAAAATCAAGTCAGTAGTAGTCAAACATCACAACTCCACAAACAAAAAAAATTTTTTTAATATGACTATCCGTTGCCAGACAATGCTGGAAAAAGCAACCTATATTAAATTATAAAAAGTAAACTTTTAAGACACTTCCAGTTCCATCAATTCGTTCACGCCCCCACCATAATAGGAATGCTTAAACAAAATGAAATCCCAATCCCCGGATTACTTAGGTTTGTTTTTTGCATTAAATAATTTCAAACTTAGACAATCTCTTATCTGACAAGTCAAAGCAATTTATATTTCAATCTTTATCTTTTTCTTTTTGGTTTCTTTTTATCTGACTGCAATGTTATGAAAACTGACTGACTGTATGGAATGACTTTTTTTTCTTGTTTTGACCCAACTCTCCGTTTTGCTGAAATTCAACAGCCGTTCAAACAGTTGTGGTATCTTGGCTGGTGAGAACCAACGCCGCAACTCGGTTATTGTTTTCAGTATTACGCTTTATCTTGGAAAGGCAAAGCTTTTCTTTAATTTTCCACATAAGCCCCAACGTTAAATATCCCCACTTAACACGCAACGCAACACGCGATGTCGTTGAACAGAAAAAGGAAAAGAATGATTTATTACTGCTTAAGATTTTGAACAGTAATACATTTATTTTTCTATTTCTGTCTCATTTCAAAAATACCTTTCCACTCTCCCCTCTCTAGTAACAACACAAAGGTCGGCGTTTACTTCCGCCACACAACACGCAACGAGGCCGTCGTGCCACAGTGACACAAGCATGTGACTGTAAGCACGACAGGTTGTGGGTTGGATTCCAACTAGGCGTAGTAAAATATTTAATAATTTAATTTCCTCGCTCTGGTAACACGCGTTTGAAAGCGCATCAAAGAATTCCGCCACTTAAAACACAATACCTTAAGAATTCGGCGGAAAGTATGGAACTGTCTGAAATGTCTTAATGGGAGCAGAGTGGCTTAACACTAGGTTCCCAGGTTCCCTCTGCCTATATAACACTATAAATACCTTGCAAACAATTTACAATCCATCACTAACTTTAAACAACGTCTAGACACAAACTTTCTTTATTATTCCACACGACTGGAACACAACTCAATTTATCCCACCATTCTATCGAATAAGCACAAGCTTTGCCCTGAAAGAAGCTCAAATTGATTTAAAAGAAAAACATTTTAGTGTCATTAGTGATTCCAGTCAACCCCCCACAGTGTTCGATGGTCAACAGCATACTGGCGTCAGGCCAAATGTGAAAACTTCACCCTAATGTGCACTTTAAATGTTATTGTTATATTCATTGTATGAATAATTTGAAGATTTTTCTAATTTCTGGTAGTGGTTTGCAAAAATATCGATCGATATTTTTTTTTAAGAATAAAAATAAACGGTTAAGTGCGAGTCGGTTCGGCCATCGAGGATTCCGTACCAATTTCAGACAGACATTGTTAAGACATTTAAGATAAGATAAGATATCAAGAAAACATCAAATATTTGGGGAATTTCTGTCAAGTTAATTAGTCGTATAATAGACGCTGTTGCTCTTCACCTCGCAAATATTTTTTAATAATTGTATAGAGTATGTTGTATTTCCTGACCTGATGAAATTTAGTATAGTCATACCTATATCTAAATCGGGTAGTAGCCGGGTAGTATTTCTAGTTCTAAAATTCCATCGATCTGCGGCGTTAGGATCTGCATCTAACTACTAGGACTAGAATTCGTGCGGACAATGGAATGATGATAATGCACGAATGAAATGTTTTATAGGTAGCTTTAAACAGAACATCTATGCTGGAAACGGCTTTCCACCGGCTGGAAAATATATTTTCTCTTTATTCCGCCTTTCTGCAGAGGCAACCTAGTTTAAGACACACTTTCCTACTCACAGCACAACTGTCTAGGCATTGCGTGTTGAGTTGCGGATCACAACACTGCTCTTTGTCTTCTTGCGAGAAATTCAAATTCGAATTCAAATTCAAAATATTCTTTATTCAAATAGACTTATAACAAGCACTTTTGAATCGTCGAATGAACATATGAACAAAAAGCTACCACCGGTTCGGAAGGCAGTTCTGCTGAGAAGAGCCGGCAAGAAACTCAACAGTTGCTCTTTTCAAAATCGATGGTACAATCTATTACATTTGCTGGCAGCTATCCTGCATTACATTCAATAGACATTAATTCCATACATGTTTGTCCTCTAAATATTCTTGAACAGTGTAATAAGCTTTAATTGTCAAAATTTTTTTTACTGATATTTTAAATTTTGGAAGTGGCAAATCTAGAATACACTGTGGAATTTATTATATACACGTATGCTCAGACCCATAAAAGATTTATTAACTTTTTGGAGGCGAAAACTTGGAGTAACAATCTTATTTTTATTTCTTGTTCCTATCGTATGATTGTCACTATGTTTACTATGACAATGTATATTTTGTCGGACAAAGAGAATATTATAGTATATAAATTGGGAAGCAACTGTAAGAATACCAGCATCTTTGAAAACATCTCGCAGAGAATCTCGCGCTCTTAGTTTATAAATATATCTTACGGCTCTTTTTTGGAGGATAAATATTGAATTTATGTCTGAAGCACTGCCCCATAGCAGCATTCCATAAGATAAAATACTATGGAAATAGCTATGGTAGACTAGTCGGGCAGTGTCAACGTCCGTCATTTGTCTTACTTTTTTAATTGCGAACGCGGCAGAGCTGAGTTTATCTGCAAGTGCTTCCAGATGAGCGTTCCACTGGAGTTTGGAATCTATAGTAACACCTAAGAAAATAGCTGATTCCGACACATTAAGAAGTTCTCCTTTAATTATTAGATTGAAATTATGTTTTTTAACATTTTGTAAAGCAAACTCGATGCATTTCGTTTTTTTAGCATTTAACATTAGATTATTAACATCAAACCAACGAAGAATATGCGATAATGCACTATTCACATCGTCATAGTTTATTTTGTTTCTGTCAACCTTAAATATTAAAGAGGTATCATCCGCGAAAAGTACAATATCACATAGGTTCTTCACATAAAAAGGTAGATCGTTAATATAAAGAAGAAATAAAAGGGGACCAAGAATGGATCCTTGTGGAACGCCCATCTTTAGAGGAGATCCAGATGATTTTACATTATTTATACTAACCTTCTGGATTCTTTGGTTTAAATATGAGGCAATAAGGTCAAGGGCAGTATCCTGTATACCATAATGTTTTAGTTTTAACAACAGAGTTACATGGTCTACGCAATCAAAGGCTTTGGATAAGTCACAAAACACTCCAATAGCATTTTGTGACCTCTCCCATGCGTCATAAATGTGCTTTAGGAGTGCGGCACCCGCATCCGTAGTGGACTTACCTTTGGTGAAACCATATTGCTCACTATGGAAACAATTGTTAATATTTAAGAAAATTGTGAGCTGGTTGAACATTATTTTTTCAAATATTTTACTTAAGGATGGCAAAACAGAAATCGGTCTGTAATTTCCAGGCTCAGATCTATCTCCACTTTTGTAAAGCGGCACTATTTTGCTATATTTCATTAAATCAGGAAAAGTACCGGATTCTACACAATTGTTAAAAATTAAAGCAAGGTAAGGAGCAATATTAGGTATAATTGAATTAAAAACTTTAACAGACATGCCCCATAAGTCACCAGTTTTCTTTAAATTAAGGCTTTTAAAAGTTTTGACAATTTCCTCTGGTGACACATTCTTAAACACAAAATTTTGTCTACAACTATTTACATGGGTTTTTAGTATTAATTCTGCTTCCGAAGGAGATGATGGCAGTGAACGTGTTACTTCAGTAGGTATATCAGAGAAAAATTTTTGAAAAGTATTTGCCACTTCTACATCTGAATTTAAGATTATATTATTAACTTTTAATTTAATAGGTTCACTGACAGCTCTAGATCTCCCAGTTACAGTAGTAATAGCATCCCATGTAGCTTTAATTTTATTATTAGAGTTCAAAATTTTTGCTCTTATATACATAGACTTAGCCTGGACACATACCTTTTTAAATATTTTTGAAAAATTTCTAACTTTTAACAAGAACTCCGGATCTTGATTCCATTGCCTCATATTATATAATTCGTATAGTTTGTTTCTGCTTCGGTATATACCAACAGTTGCCCAGTCGCTAAAAGTTAACTTCGAGTTTTTATATATTTGTTTAACTTTAAAAATGTTATCAAACTCTGTACAGAGTAAATTAAAAACTTTACAATATAGCTGATTCGGATTTAATCCGGTTATTTCTAAGTTCGCAATTTTTTCACTCACTTTATTATTAAAAAGATTAATTTTATTTTCAGTAATTGGTCTAATTGATATTTGTTTACGTTCTGCGACTGTTTTATCTATTACCGAAAACATTTGACCACAATGATCCGAGCTAAGATTAGTAATAATTTGTTTTTCTACAGTCTCACAATGACAAAAAACATTATCTATACAAGTAGCGGACGTATTCGTTATACGAGTTGGTTCAGAGAACATATTTAACAAATTAAAAGATTTAAATAAGTTTAGAAGACGGAGGCTTAATGATGTCACCTGTATTATATCTATATTAAAGTCTCCGCATATGATTAAAGATTTACTATTCGAACTCAAATTATTCAGAACATCCTCCATTTTTTCTTCAAATACTTCAAAACTACCTGAGGGGGGTCGATACACGCATACTATAATATGTCTATTGAATTCAACGCAGGACAATTCAATGGAGCGTTCGTCGGAGAGAGCTACAATATCTGGTCGCGATTTACAACGTATGTCATTTCTTACTAATATAAGCGAGCCGCCGCGGATGGCCTTCTCTCTAACGAACGAACTTGACAATGTATAGTTTTCAATATTTACTGTATTGTTACATCTCGAGATCCAGTGCTCAGTTATACACATTATATGTATATTAAATTTTTTTAGAAACGATTCTAGTTCCAGTTCTTTGCCTCCTAAGCCTTGTATATTTTGGTGTACAATATTCAATGTAAGCGGCCTAGGTGTTGTCTTGTTATCTAGTTTAAACTGGAACTTATTATGTCATTATTATTTTTTAATGAAAAATTATCACTACAAACTATTTCCTTTGTTATACAATGTATAACAGGGTTTTGTATATTATATGCTACTAAAGTAGCAATTTGTTTTTTAAAATATAAAGATAGATACAATGTATCTTCTGTCAACTTACAACTATTATAAATAAACTTATTTAAATCTAAATAAAAAAACGCGTCACTATGACGTTGAGTCGCATTATACAAGGTCATATTTAAATTATAAATATACCTATTTTGTCTATCTGTAAGGCAAGAAGAATAGGGAAAAGAGCATATAACAAATTTACATTTACTTTTACTATGTAATTTAAGCAAGTTTTCTATACTCTTTACCACATCTTGTCTCCTCACTGACAAACTATTTCCATGTAATAGTACAATAGTACTATGCTCATTTACATTCATAGACATTATTTTGTTAATATTAAACTGGTAACTGGCTCCAGGCGAACATGCATTAAAAACATTCGGAAAATGGTAATTAAGTAGGGACCCAAAGCCTTGACCTAATTTATCTGAAATTACAATAATATTGTTTGGAGAGGAGCGGGAGGAATTGACAATATGTAAATTATTTTTCTTATTTTTATTGAGTATATCATGCATGGCCGAGTCACTCACAACCTCAGAATTGTTTATATTTTGCGAGGGAATTGATTCAGTGGAACCTACAACTGAACAACCACAACTATGTTTATTTGTTAGTGATTCAAATCTTTCCATGTTGTAATTGCAAAGGTACAGAAAGACGAAGAGAACCCGAAAACCCTAAACCCAGGGAATTGAACCCGCAACCGAGCCGTTAATAATTAACAAATACTATTCTGGGTATTATAGTAATAGTGTACTTTTTTTAGTTCCTTATATAATAGTGTTTAATTAATTAAATTAATAAGCCAAAGATCAAAGATTTAATTTAAGCGAAAATATTTATATTTTCAAACTTAATATTATAAATACTTAATATTAATATTATACTACCAAAATTTAAACTTTTACTGAATTTAGAAACATCTGTCTCAACAGCTTCATAGTTTACTTAGGAAGTATACTTCAGGCCCTTAGACGATAAGCTTCAATTCAATTAATAGTGATAAGAAAATGTTTCCGTATAATAATTGTTCTTTATTTTTTAACTACACGCTCTATCCCGCATATAGCAGGTTAGGCAGAGGGAGCCTAATGTTAAGACTCTTTTTTCCACTTTCCGCCCAATTTTCATGTCATTTCGTGTTTATTGGTGGAATTCATCAACGGGCTTTGTGTTGTTATCTGGCAAGAAAATTAAAATAATTAATTATCTAATTACTTAATTCTTTCGTTTTAGAGGCCGTCGTGGCGCATATGTAAAACGGAACGGTCGTGGGTTCCAATTCCGCTCAGGGAAATAAATTATTTTTTATATTCATTTCCTCTCTGAGAACAAGACAAAGTACAGAGTTAAATTCCGTCACTCAACACGGAATACCTCAAGATTTCAGATGAAAGTGGGAAACAGATTGTCTTAACAATAGGTTCCCTTGGCCTATCCTAATAAATGCATATAGCAGTACATATAATAAAACTGATAAAAACTACTGTATATATCCAATACTTATATTTTATATCTATTTTCATACACTGCATGGATTTTGCCAAAGCCATATTGTCTGTGGAAAACGGAAAGCAACGTGAAGTTTCTTCATTTCCTGCCTTTCAACGGAAATAAAGAGAGTGTGAGCTATTAGTGTAATAATAAGTATTTACACTTTTTTATAGACTGAAAAATAATAAAAAATAAATAATGCTGCATTTTGCAGAAAGTAGGAGGAGGAACTACTATTAAGGTACCCCGTACCATTCTTTCCGCTAAATTGTCAAGACACTACGCGTTCTGTCACGTTAGATAGATCTAATTACCAGAGAATAAGAATCAAACCCCATAACCGTAGCGCTTATAGCCACACGCTTATAGAACTGAACCATGACGCACATATATATAGATTCAATATTTTGAACTAGAATAGTACGTTCAGTATCGATTTTCTTTGTTTACTTACGTTTTAGATTCACGCGATTATGATCTTTATATCAAAGCTGTTAAGAATCAAAAGTTACATCTTTTCATCCCATTGTAGCTCCAGCTTTCAGCTTACCTAGCAGCTGTACGTGACCTGCATCCTTGTCATATAAAGCAATTTAGCAGTCAAGTTACACGAGGTGTTGAGTGATAGTTTTCAAAGGATTTCTTACTGTATATATTTAACAAGATAGAAATATTATGTAGTCTATTTATTTAAAGAGTGAAGACTGATCTCTACTCCTTAAATATATCTCCTCCTCCTCCTATCTCCTCCTCCTCCTTTTGTTTAGAAAATGAAATAATATATAGTTCTATATTAAGATATTTAGTATTAAAGCTTCTAAATACCTGGACCATCTAAATTCTAGTTTCGATAAACATAAACGTTAATAGAAGGAACTGTGGATCGCACATATGGGCGATAGTTAATAATTTACACTCAATTTTAGTGTACGCCTTAAATTATGAAATTTAGCGGATCTAATATCACGCTTCACGCTGTATCCCGCACATCGCAGGGTAGGCAGAGGGAACCTAGTGTTAAGACACTCTGTTCCCAATAGGATACTTCCGTTCCCCATTTTCAATTCTGAATTCTCTCGTTACCAGAGAGAAGAAATTAAAATATTTAATAATTCTTTTCATCGAGTAGAAATCGAACCCACAACCTGTCATGGTTACATTCGCACGTTTGTGCCCTTGCGCAACGACTGGCTTCTGGCTGTAATAATTGAATTCAATGAAAGACTGAGGTAACCTGATAGGTGGGCTGGAATAGGGAACCTTATGTTAAGGTACTCTTTTCCCAACTTTTCGCTCAATTATTACAAAGACGAAAATAATTCATTCTCCAATTTTTTAATAATAGTTACAATTAGAAACGCTCGTTGTTTCAATTTCTATGCCAGTTTGAGAATATTTTTAATTTATAAAATAAGTCCGTTAATTAATGTTAAATACATTTTCTCATATTATAATAAAATTTGTGAGTAAAATTTTCACTTGTACCCTAGACGGTTATTATTAAAAGGTACTTCCCAGCTTATGGCTAACTCGGTTGCAGTAAGATTATGAACTTATGAAACACTATGTTTGGAAACAATAGTGCCTTTATTAGGTATCGTTATAGTTTCTAAACGTATTTAATATACTGAATTTTCCTTATAAAATATTATCTATGTTTTTTATTAAAAAATCAGCTTCACGCTGTATCCCGCACGCAGCAGGGTAGGCAGCGGGAACCTAGTGTTAAGACATCCGTAAATATAAACGTGTAAATAATAAAAAGCTACACGAAAATAACAATTTTATAGTTAATTACTATTAATTAGAAGAAAAGTCGACGTTGCTTTCTGTGATCTTTGAAATTGCAATCCTCTTAGGAAGTTGAACTAAATTAAAATTGCAAGAATTTTCTTTTGTATATTATAAAATACTGAGGAAGACCAATATAAACTAAAAATAAATGTTTAGTTGCGTACTTTATTATGGTGAGTAGCGACGGTTGTAGGTTCAATTCAAATTCGGGGGAATTAAATGTTTTGATTTTCTGGCTCTCTGTATCAGTTAAAGCACTAAATTAATTTATACCACCGTTATCAACTTTTCGAACAATATTTGGAACACTGCTTATTTTGGCTTCATCAGAGCTGCCAATTAAATATTTCTTCCCGTTGGGAATCAAACCCATAACCATCCATTGCACCAAGACTGCCTGGTAGGCATCAACCCTTTCTAACATTTTAAAGTGAAAGAAAAATATTTTCTTAGAAAACGTTAAGAATATTTATAAGTAGTGAGATTTGAACCATATGTTTTGAACGTATGACTTAGTAGTCAAAGCGCTTGAACGGTTTCCAAGAGGCGCGGGTTGAAATCCCATATATATTAATAATCTACATAACTATTTTACACATTTTCTAAAATAGTATACTATCACTCTTTTTTACTCTTTTTCCTAAATAAAGGTTCTCTCGTTTCTTGTTTTTTCAATGGACCCAGCATTATTTTCTAAGTTTTTCACAATAATCCTCTTACCAGGCCGGTGAAGTATTAAGTTTGTATTGTAATTTAATTTTCATACTAAAACAATAACTTAAGTAAACTTTGTCTGTTGGTAAATCTTAAATTTTAAACTATTTTGTATTAAAATTTTAAAAGTGGAATATATATATATACTAGCGGCCCGCTCGCGGTTTCACTCGCGTGAACTATATATGTTATTATTAATTTCTGTCTCCATGACTACGTCCTAGTGACGTCTATGCAAAATTTGAGACTCCTAGCCTTTGTAGTAACGAAGTTTCATACAAACTTTCGACCCCAAAAACAACCCCTTAGAAGTCGAATATTGCAAATTCCCGTCTTAGCGAGCACCTACGTCCTATAAATAACTTCTATGCAAAATTTGAGATTCCTAGCACATGTAATTTCTGAGATTTCGTGATTAGTGAGTGACCTTTATATATATAGATATGCAATGCTCCTTAAAAGTTATAAAAAACCAAGGTGGATTAGTGGCACAGTGTCTGACCATAAGCGCAACGTTTCTTGGTTCAATTCTCACTCTGGAGAATGAATAACTTACATTCCAATCTTTAGTAATAAGACTAAGCGCGGCGTTGAGTTTCGCCATTCAGCAACCAATATCACGAAAATTGGACACTACATGGGGAGTGCCTTAATACTATATCTTCTCTCTCTGCCTTCTCAGCTATGAGGAATAAAAATACTATATTTAAAAACCTGAGGTACCTTCATAAAATAGTGATCGTTAAGCCGTCTGTGGAAATTACAACGAGCCATTGTCACGTTGTCACGTATTCCCTTTCTGGAAAAAATGCTGGCCAGAGTAAAATCTAGAAAACTTTTTCCACACTAGAATGAATGCAGTGAGCATATTGACTTCGTTTACGAGCTTTATGGTTTTCATTCGTATTTTAGTAGAGACGCCTTATTTATTTATTTATTTTTTTCCAGTTTCACGCTTTATCCCGCATAATAGATTAGGGAAAACTAGGGCTTAGATATTCTGTTTTTGAATTTGTGTACTAAGTGTAGAACTCAGTGGTGGTCCTAGATTTCCATTAGGTGGAATGAAATATTAAAGATTTTTATTTTTTCACTATGGTAATGAGGCAAAACGTGGCGTTGAGTTCAATCACTTAACAAGCAATGCCTTCAGAATTCGGAGGAAAATGGGGAACGGAGTGTCTTAACACTAGGTTCCCTCTGCCTACCCTGAACAATTAAAATAATGCTAATATGGAATTAATCAATAGATATTAAGAAATGCTAATATCCTTTAAACCTGTTTATTGAAGTGTAAGTCTTGGTGCTTATCTTATTGCCTCTGAAGTTGGGTTTACCTTGCAAAGTTTATTATGAATATAAGGTATATAAGTTTAGGCATAGCGGAAATTACAGGCGCTTGTAGGTTGTAGAAAATTTCTAAAATAAATAAATTTATAAAATACACCTATCCCCCGATTTACACGGTAGATACGTTCCTGAGAAAAACGTGTAAATAGAAAATTAAAAATTTTCAAGTCAAAATCGTGTAAATCGCAAAACTTGCAGAAAATGCATAATTTTGCTATTTAACAGTTGTGTTTTTTCAATATTTTTAGGTGTACACCACCAACCAGTTGTTTTAATTCACAATAACTAGACTGTTTAACAAAAGTTTAATAATTAATTTTTATTTAAATTAAAATGTTTTATTTTTTTTATTTTAATTATTTGGTAAACTGCCAAAATTTCCCGCATTTTTCCCTCTAAATTTTACTTTAATCACAGCCGTTAATTTGTTATAATCTAAATTATGCACTCACTTGTAATTTATGAATACGGAAAATTAAATCATTTAGTAGAGTGCGATAAAAACAAAAAAAAAAATTTCTAAAACCGTGTAAAAGCGAAAACGTATAAAAAAAGTACCGTGTAAATCGGGGGATAGATGTATTTAATTTTTTAGGTATTATATAATATAGAGTCTGATTTCCATTCAGTTACTTTCCTGCTAAATTACTGATTTTCCTCCCTTAGAAAATGTGTATCACATCAGATTAAAAAGAAAAAAAACGGTAAAGTGCGAGTCGGACTCGCACACTGAGGCTCGTACCAATTTCAGGATGGTAAGTCAACTGGAAGTACACTGTAGACCTAATAGATGGTGAACCCACGACCCGTCGGCGCTACGACCTACACACATCTACTCTCTCTCCAAGCTGTGAAGGCCTCTAAAATATCCATTTTATTCCCAAATATAAGCCAAATGGTAAAAACCTGCATAAAACGTACATTAAAGAAAATATTCATCAAGTTTTTGTAATTTCTCTTCAGTTCTGCCGTTTTTTCAATATTTTTATATTTTCAGATAAATAGGCTATCCAACATAAAAATATTTTTTGAAATTGATCCTATAGTTCCTGATATATTAATATTCCCAAAAAAATCTCAATTTTCAATTTTCCCCTATATATTAGTATATTAGTATAATTATCAAGTTTTCTACTCTAAACGATAATAAGTTCATGTAATGTTATATTTTTATCATTAAAAGTGAGGGGTTTGTGAGGAAAGCAAGTAGGGGGTGGAGCCCCCTATTATACATATATATCATAATCATCATATATCATAATGATATCTCATTACACAATAGGTTTGAGTATTGCATTCACTGTTTCTCAATAAATGATAATACAATGAAATACTATAGATAGAATAGAATACGTACTAATTAATATATTGGATATAAATTTCCACCTACCCACAATATTATGAAAAATATTTTTCTATAGCTTTGTAAGCAGAGGGAACCGAGTTTAACGACACTTCAATCCCCACCCACAGTCCACTATCGATCGAATCGAACCCACAATCGTCATACTACCAACGCTATACCACTTCGCCATAACGCCCTCTTAATACCTAATATGCATTAATATAATAAAAAATAAGCTCAACAAGTAAAATCTTAACATACTAAGAGTTCCCTCTTCATCAGGATATGCCTAGAAAATGAGCAATAAAATCTCCGCCTTCCGTTTCAGTATTCCGCCCGCTTCAGTGTGGAGCACTCGCAATTTGCCTATTGTTTAAACACTTGAGACTCACACATACAACTGCAACATGACAAGTGGTTGTGTACCGTTAGCATGAAAAATTATATGCAATAAATATATTAATATTAAAATTTAATGTAAATCTATTGTTTGTAGAAAGATATTTGAATGTGATTTGTTGACTGTATAATATATATATATTTTTTAGATTTTTTATCACGTACGTTACGTAGTATAATTACTAATATATTTAATTTGTTCAACAATAATCAACGTCATCGTAGAGCTCCTAAAATATAATATTTTTTCCTTTTATCATTAGAGATTTGTTTTTAGCAAAATGTGTAATAATGTAAAAACAATAATATTTAGGCAACGACCAGAAAAAAATATACAGGCTATCTAACCAAATTGACCTTAGATGATAGCAATCTAAAACAAACTCTTCACAAATCAATAAAAAACATTATAAAATAATAATGGAACATAATTAACTTTGACCCTAATTCCCCTCTACCTCTACTGTGTGCGGGATACAGCGTGAAGCTGATATGATTTGAAACACAAACACTTTGAATTGAATTGAATTCTTGATATATGGCGTTTCGAGCGTGCCAGTTGAGCACATTTCATTTTGCCAATGTCACGTTGTATGGAAAACACACGAAGGAATTTTTTTCTTCTGACCCTACATCGACACCCTCACCACGGCTGAGCTGGTGGCATTGTGCCAGCGTATCGCAGATTCGCTAATAGATAGATCGCGGTGCATTCAACCCGACCCGCTACGTATTACGTTTCTATTCAAACCTTTACATTGTCCGGGCTTATTTTATTATAGTGTAGTGAATGCTTTAATGTTATTTATTAGTTAATTCTATTATTGATACATCTGTGGTGGAGTTACAGTGGCAGGCAGGAACCTAGTGTTAAGACACTCCCTCCATTTTCCGCCCAATTTAGGAGGCATTTTGTGTTGAGTGGTGAAACTCTACGACATCAGAGTGAAATGAAAATATAATTTGTAAATAATTATTTCATTTCTTCAAGTGGGGATCGAATCCACAACCAGTTGTATTGACTTGTGCCCCTTCGCCACGTCTAGCCTAAATATCTTCAGGTCTTAATGGGTCCCCTATATTTAAAACATATAAAACATTCGTGGTACAGTAGGACAGACCGTGAACCGATAGTTGTTGATTCGATTTTCGCTTGGGGAATTTAATTATTTTTATTTCTCCGCTCCGGTACAACAGAAATCGGCGTTGAGTTACGCCACTCAATGTCTGAATATCGTGTGGGAAGTGGAGTCTTGATAGTAGACACTTGCCATGCTTGATAAAGAAAAAATATTAAAAATAAAAAAAAACAAAAAGACAGACAGACATCGAAAAAATACTAAAAATGTTCATAAATATCCTTTCAAGTACGAAACTCTAAGCCTAGTAGTTACTTATAAACGTTCTCCTTCAAAACTTTTATCTTTAACATATATTTTTCAGGTAGTCCGAGATTATTGGGGAGTCGGGGAAAGCGGTTCAGGTGAGTTTAGAGATATTTAATATCTCACTTTTCACACAAATCTTTTACTATTATCAAGCCTTTTGAAAATTTTTCTTTTTTGTTTTAAATCTCTCTTTCACCAGATTTTCTGGAAACCCGACGTTTTGAACCATTTGCAATATTCCACATTTAAAATGTGTAATAATCGCGAAAATCAACGATATAGCACATACGGCAGAGTAGGCAGAGAGTAACCCAGTGTTAAAACACTCCGTTCTCATTAAATCACTTTTTTTTCCTACTTCCGCTGAATTCTGGAGCCATTGCGTGTTGAGTGGAGGAACTTTCGAGAAATTTTTTACCATATTCATTTTCCAAGTATAATTTACGGTAAAACCCAAAGTACTTTTCAAAGCAACGATCAAATTAAAAATCATGTAGAACCATAAAAAAACCGGCTTTGTATTACACGAACACTTGTTACGAGCCTTATTAAATTCTTATGGGAAAATCAGTTTTCCCATAAGAATTTAATAAGGGTCTTTGTGGCAAAGTACGATGGTCATAAATATGGATGTAACGAGATAAGATTCGATTCTGTTCTTTATTTCGATCCTTAGACAAAACGTTTGAGTATTTACCCGACTCCGGCGAAGCCCAAGAGGAGGGTTATGTTTTTCACACATGTATGTATGTCGGTATCTTTGTTCGCATTAAACCAGTGAATCCTTTATGATAAATGATATTTTGTTGGATTTGTCTTCTTGGCGCGAGTGTCACTAAATATATATATTTAGTTCAAGCAGTCGGGTCATTTGTTTTGTTTATAATTCACTCGTGAGCAGATACTATCTAACTATGACATTGAACTAGTCTGTCTGGCAGTGGAAGAACGAATCTGGTGATGATGAGCTTCATCATCAGTCACTATTTTAACTTTCATCACTATCTTCAATCCCTATATTTTTACCTTAATATACTATAATTATTTAAATACCATAT
The DNA here is from genome assembly GCA_016802625.1 of Heliconius numata. Lineage (NCBI taxonomy): Eukaryota > Metazoa > Arthropoda > Insecta > Lepidoptera > Nymphalidae > Heliconius > Heliconius numata. The sequence continues at coordinate 85,762 of JAEBDU010013380.1, read as the reverse complement.
TATGATAGATAATTGCTGATTTCTTTTAAGCGTATATTAAAAGTATCACACATTTAAAATGTTGCCCTGAAATATTAGGTATAACAATATGAATAAGATTAAAAGATAATGTAGACTAAATATATTTTTAAAATTTGAAATTTTATACATTTTAACTTATCGTTATAATTCAGTTGTGCTAAACACATTGCGACGTTACTAATCTTTGTCTAGCTAAGAAATATTCTAAAAATATAAAAATCTAGATTACCGTTTAATGGGAAGTTTAATGGGAACGGAGTGTCTTAACACTACATTCCCAGATTCCCTGTTATGTGCGGGATACAGCGTGAAACTTACAAAAAAATCAAAGTAATATTTCAACGCTGAACCCTAATTCGATATCCATTTGAATTAAGCGTCTACTAAACTATTCCTCGACTAAGTATGTAGACAATGTAATAATGATAAATGTTTCTTTAAAACGAGTATTACAAGGAAAATGCATTTCAAGATGGCGTATAATTTATGTTCTCCATGTGAGAATACGTTGTTAAAGCACATTTTGCATTTTAAATGGTTCAAACAGACATACTCTATGTAAATTACAAGAAGTGGAGTATGTATTTGGTTTATGGTTTAATTATTAATGTAGTGTTTTAGCTCTGTGGTAGTGCAGTGGTTAATGAGTCTAGGTTTATAAGTCTTTGCATATTTATTCGATTATGTTATAGAAAATTTATAAGATACGTTTAAGTTTTCTCTAAGTAGTTAAATAAATATATTTATTTTCAGTTTCAGTAAAGGCAAGAGAAAATTTCGTACTAAGATTCGGGTTCCCACTCACCGCCCAATTTACGAGACATAGCGTGTTGGGTGGCGTAACTCAACGCCGCGTTTTGTCTTTAGAGTGAGAAATAGAAAATAATTATTTAGTCTCCCGAGTGCCCTCGGACTCTCAAACACAGATTATTTATAGTTCCACGCTATATCTCGCATATAACAGAATAGGCAGAGAAAACCTAGAAACTTAGTATTAAGAAACTCCGTTCTCCCTAAGACACTTCCTTTCCCCACTTTTTGCTCAATTCTGGAGGCATTGGGTATTGGAAGAAGGAAGGAGGAAATAAAAATATTTAATATTTAATTTCCTCGAAAGGGATAAACTGATTCCATATATCCTACGAAGGAATCGTATATACACATTGCACTTCCAAGACACCGTTAATTCTGTTACCGGCTGCAATACATACATATCTTCCGTCTCTACTAAACATACTTCCTAGATATACCACTTCAGTCAATGGTTCTAATTAAGCTCACTTGTGAAAGTTAATATTTTAAGTGGATATATTAATTACAACATTAAAAATCTAGTTCTTTTTGCAAATTTGATAACTAACCTCCCAACCATAAATATTACTACCTCATATTGATAAAGTGCTTATAGCTTCTAAACTACTAATCTGATTTTCATAAAACATAGCTAATAACTACCAATACGGACAAGGCTATCAATTAAAAAAAACCGCACACAAAACGGTTCATCAATTCAGGAGCTACAGTGCCACAGACAGACAAAGGCACGTCAAACTAGTCCTTTTGCGATATCGGTTAAAAATAAACCTAAAAAGGCACTTAATAGTTCAATTTCATCGCTATACGCTTTACCTTATCCAGTCAATTAACTTAGCTAATTAGAATTTCCATCAGTACTCGTATAAACAGTTGGTTTGATGGCCCCTATATTTTAATTTGTGCCTCTGTTTGTTTTGTTTTGTTTGCCTTTCGCTCGTGCGATTGACATAGATCGAAACGTAAATTGGTAGTGGCGTCGGAAAGAATAATTGGGGAAATATTCTTTTTTTTTTGCTGACGCTGTCTCCCGCATATAGGGAAACCAGTGATAGGGCACTCCGTTCCCATTAAGATAATTCCTTTGCCCGCTTTCCAACGAATTCTGGAGGCATTGGAGAAAGTGGACTTTACAGAAAACATATACGTAGTATATATAAATTTGAATATAGTGTTATAACTCTCCGTAGTGTAGGGGGCATTACGGTGATATAAAAAATAATATTTAATATTAAACAAAGTAGTGCTCCCCAAGGAAAAGGAAATCATCATCTATATTAAAATGATACTGCACGTAAATAACGCAGCATCTGTCCCTGACGTTTCCACGACAGCCGAATTGCTTAGAAGATCGTCATATCCTTATAGGGTGAGATTCAAATTTGATTATCTGTAGGCATTCTCAACCCTGAGAAAACATTTTCTCAGAGTTGAGAATGGACTATTCCTCATATATGTACCTATATACATATATAAAAATGTAGATTGTATGAGGCAGAACAACAAAACCCTGCTTACTTTACTAGTATTGTAGAGTTTATGAAACTGAACCAACTCATAGATTGGATATCCGTAAGAACTGAACTCACAGTTACTAAAGCCGAACTCTAAAATTTTCATCCAAAAGTTAACAGCAAAAGTTTCTCTTTTGAGAACGGAAATTAGAATGTTTCGGTTGATAAGGATCGCCTTTTTGCGGAAAATACCCGTAGCGCCTAAAGTATATCTTTTCTTTTTAGCTTTACTATTTATACCGCATATAGCATTGTTTAGGCAGAGGAAACCTATTGTTAAGACACTCCGTTCCCCACTTTCCACCAAATTTTGGAGGCATTGTGTGTTGAGTGGCGGAACTCAACGCCGGGTTTTTGCCTTGGTGCTAGCTTGGTCTCATCAGGCTAACCTGCTTATTACAACTACTCTACTTTATAATTACGACGCCCAAATTCAAATAAAAAATAAAGGTAGAGGGAATATGATAAACTAGTGTTCAGACACTTCCATTCCCCACTTTCCACCGAATTCTTGTCGTGTTTCATATCGAGGGTACAGGACAGGAGCGAGGAAATGAAAATATGAAATACTTGACTCCCTCGAGTGGGCATCGAACCCACAGCCGTTCATTTCCATTCAGGCTTCAATTATTCAGTACTCATTAAAATACCATATTTTATAGAATGCCGCGGTCAAGTTTCTCATCAATATGATATTTTCATTTATTCACCGGCCACAATATCATCTGGTACTGACACGACATACGACAGGTGGAATTTGTTATACTTCCTGACTTTTCTATACAATAAATGTATTTTTTAAATTAAATTGAAATTTATTGTAAAGGAAGTTTTTATTAAATATTTTTAAGGCGGTCTCACTGTAAAACGCAGCGGCTGTGGGTTCAATTCTCATTCAGTGGAATCTTTTTTTTTTTCATTTCGTGTCTCGTGCGGTTGTGTAATGCGGTGCTGAGTTCCACTACCGAACACGTAATGTCTTGAAAATAAGGCGGAAAGGAAGAGACATACTGTCTTAACAAGGTTCCGTTTACAATAAAGCGTGAACATAAAGCAGCTTAGACAGAAGGAACTTGGAAACCTAGTGCTGACACAATCCGTTTCCCAATAGAACAATTCCGTTCCCCCACTTTCCGATTAATATTTCGAGACATTGCCTATTGAGTGGCGGTATTCAACGCCACGCTTTACCCTTGGTGTTAGAGCAGAGAAATGAAAATATTAATAATAATCCCGTCAAAAACATAAATGTAAAATGAAAGCCAAGTTCAGTAATA